>JASANG010001604.1:0-238902 GCA_030248215.1 Enoplolaimus lenunculus
AAACCAGGTTAAGCCAATAAAAATCCATGGTTGCGCAAGTGTAATACAGTTCGTGTCACAATCAATGCAACAGTAACAGTGTGTTCAGTTTAATGCGGTGATTAACTGTGCTACATTCTGATTTTGCAAAATTTATTTCCGCAAACGGCAACAGCAACGTTGTAGCGCCAAATGACAACACTTACAGCTTGATCGATGAGAATTACACCTTTGGTTCACCCAAATCGGAAATTGAACTTGATTACGTTCGCTAATACTGCATGCAAATTGGTGGAAAATAATTAAAAATTGGTGGAAATATTCTTGCAAATTAAAAACAATATTTACAAATTGGTCGGAATATTTGCAAATTGGTGGGAATATTTGCAAATTGGTGGGAATGTTTGCAAATTGGTGGGAATATTTACAAATTGGTGGGAATATTTGCAAATTGGCGGGAATATTTGCAAAATTAATTTTTGCTGGATTTTGTGTCAATCGATATTGAAATCAAATTAATTAAATGCGTTTTAGATTTTGTCAAAGCGGGATTTAGCCTCAGTATAAACGCTTTTTAAAATTCTAAAACCGTTTTGTTCCTTCGGCATAAGCCGTAAATTTGCATTTATATAACGTGTATATATATGTGTGCTTTTAAAATTGTATCCTTATACTGGTAAAGTACTCAAAATCGAAGTCCTGAAATTTTCGAAAATAAAACTTTTTGAAATGCGTTCAAAATCTACAAAATAACCGGTCAGATTGGAAAATCTATAAAAAACCCGAGAATAAGAAAAAGGTCCAGCCAGATACTTGAAAAAAACCCTTATGGTATTAATTCAGGTTGCTAAGACACTTTGTAGAAAAGGTATATATATAATAAAGCAATGAACCCACAGTAGCTAGCTGATCAAATTAATGTGCTAAATCATAGAAAAGTATATAGATGATGAGGTTTAGGTTTCATATAAGATTAATGCGACATCACTGCAAAAATTATGAAAGATCGAAAACAAACTCATTTTTTCTGAATCAGAAATTTACGTTAAATGCCCCAGCGATGTTTTGTGAATTTAAATGTAAGCTTTCTAGTTAATATAATTCGATTGTCAGTATAAATAATACAAAACATATATAAGATTCTATCTTAACTGATATCCCTTGCTGAGTGTTTTCGTGGCGTTTACCAGACAGAATCGCACTTCAAATCTATTGCAACTGACCAAAAATTTTCGGTATATTTTCTTGCGGTGGAGGTAGGGAATATGGACCCTGGAAGGATTTAATGAAAAATCGTTTATTCTATAGACTTTGACGCACTGAGTTCAGCGGTAGCATTTTTAAGGCTGCAGCCCCGCCCCCCCCCCCCGGTTCAAAAGTTGTGGCTTTTTAAACTTCAACTTGTCACTATATTAATCATGTACAAACGCCAACCAAGTTTGTATTACGAATGAACCTGGTAAAGCTTATACGTTACCAACATATGTGAATGATAGGTACTTCCTCTTCCAATTCCCGCGTGTTTTACACTATAATTAAGGGCCATACCTTTTGAACCGTTGCTGTTGCAGCCATAAAAGTGATACCGCTGAACTCAGCTCGTCCAGATCTTTGGCTGAGGCTACTTTTTATTAAATTCCTAGGGGGCCAAGGTTCCGTACTTGCGCCTTTTCTGGCTTATTTGGAAGAAAAGTATTAGCCACGGCTGTATACATGGTTGTTTGAGATAGTAAAATCAAGTGTGTATACATATACTCGAACAGTTCTACTTTTAATGAGTAATCAATGATTTAACTCTGTTGATATGTTTGTACCTCATATACATGTATAATCCAGTTATTGCACCTGTTAATACGACAAAAACTATATTACAATGAGGGAAAACTTATTTTAGTCGTAGTTACGTGACTCTGAATTAAGAAAATTAAAGTTAGAGCATTTCAACAGGGCCGTTAAATCCAACCCGATGCTAGTTTTAAAATATATCAAAAGTCATATATATTTTTTACACTGGTCGCTTTTCATTCTGGAGTTGTGTGATGGTCCTAGTCATAGACGCTTATAATAAAGTCCGCTTGGGTGTTGGGCATAGTAAAAAGGAAAGCGAACAATAATGAAATTGTGAGAAAATTTCGTAAAGCAAATATCAATAATACGATGTTTTATGCTTGGTATATCTGGTGATATAAGCTGCGCTTTCGCATATAATAAGTTGAATAAATAATTACACAATTAATTGATTTCAGTTGTATAGCATAGTATATCATAAATTTTACAGTCTTATAAATATGCCTTGTATGATTTAGCGATGGACAAACATACTTATTATAATTTAAGAGGCAAGATTTGTAAGCACGAAAATAAAATAACAGCTTCCTTCTCTTGCTTATGGTGAAATCAGCATGTTTTGACCATTGAGATGAAGGAGTACTTGTGCATCCATTATGTGCCATATGTTAAAAAGTTATGATGAGTATAAGTAAAACATTTCGGCAACGCAAAATCCCTCGGCTAAAATCGTCTACTGTAGTGACCCAAATAAGAGGGAGGTAATAAGGGGGGTCCCCATTTTGAGTCCGAATCAATAGGTAGCCCTTATCCTTCAGAATAAGAGTACGTAATGGAATCATTCACTAAGCCTCAATATGAATCCATAATTGTCAATTATCCCATAATTGTCGTGTATAATTGTCTTCACCAAATTAAGTAATTGAAAACTTTCAAGCATTCTTAAGTTTTGAAAGCACTTTCTAAGTATAACCTTGCATTATCACTCAAGCTTTTCACAAAAGGCAAGTAAGCGTTTTTTTAATTCAACGGATAGTTGCAATACCGGGATATATATCAGTAACAAAGGACGAGTTAAAGTGCTAATGTTTAGAAAAATAGCTTGTGCTATAACTTTCATCTCTTGAAATGTAAAATACAGTTTCAGCAAAGCTTGTCATTTTTGCTCAAGCCTAAGTTTAATTTCAACCGTAAGTTGAACGATTTGGTCAATTTTTGAACGAAAACGCCAAATATACATTTCTTACCCGCTTTCAAGTTTACGTAGCTACCATAGCAAAAACCCTGGCGATTTTTTCGATGTTCGTCCAGAACCTGTGTGCTAGGTCTTTAGCAAACTGCGCACCATAAACTCTCGTTTAGATTCGAGTTTGCAATAAAACGCTTACGCTGTCAATGCATAAGCATAAACAAATTATCGAACCAAAGTAAACAACAACTCGTACCTCAAATTTTTAAAAATTAAGCCAGACTACGGTACAAACAATCACACATCTTTCAACCAATAACAGTATATGCGCACGACGCTTCTCTAACGATTATCCTTATAGATTCGTTCGTTTGTGCATAAAATGTTATGGTAATTATGCTTTGATTGCACGAAGAAAAGTATTAGGTTAATATAAAATATTACCTAAAGTATATTGATATATCGCAAAATTTCCTCGATTTAACATTTAAATCTGGCTCGCTAATCGTGCGTCATATATGTCTTTTGAAAGTTTTTATAGCGGAAAAAATGCAATAAGCTTCTTAAACGAATATTACTACTCCTAGTAAGGAAAAACTTGAGAAATGTGGTTGAGTTTATATTGGCGAATGCGATGTGCGTTTCAAAGCTCCATGTAATTCTTCCAGCCCTTCTGCGGCTCGCCGAAGCATCCGTGTCGTTTGCCACGGCTTTGTCCACTATTATATAAAATAATCCAGTGCTCATTTAAGAATTGAATATTAATCGCGTACTTGCTAAATTAGAATGCATAGCTAGGCGCAAAACCAAATTGTATAAAATACATTGTTTGCCGAGGTAAAACGCGTGTTTAAAAGATTATAAAATTCAGGGACGCTTGAAAATATAAAAGCTGGCCTATTTTGTTTTACGTTCAACAGAAAACTTATTTTATTAATAACTAATTGTGTTCTAAAATGCCAAATAATACCAAAAGAAACTATCAGAAAAATCAACACACATAAGGCACTTACTTAATATCGAAAAACAGACGTTTTTTACCAAAAAATGCATCGCGAAATCCAAATACTTCAATTTAAACATTTAGAAATGCGTCTATATATTGAAGTAAACTTGGGTTATCAGCACCTTAAAAACATGTTCTGCGGTCTTCTGTTTGGTTTGTATAAACATTGAAAATTTAATCTTCCAGTTCTTTTTATAGTATCAAAATAGATTAGGAAACTTGTTTATTAAACGCTTATTAAACACCGTTACGGTGAATTTTATCAAAACCAAAAGTCTGGCTGTCTGGCTTACCAAATTATTAATCTGTCTGACTCAAAATCTTGAAATTGATTTCGATTATACACTGTGTACAACTTTGCATTAATACAGAAACGTTCAGATTCAGACAAGCCACGATGCCCATATTAATTGTTAAATCTTTATACTTACGGTCTGAAATTTTACCCGGGTTCAGTTTTAAAATGCAGGGTTAGCTCTTGCGAAAAATAAATATATACGACATGCTATGTTACGTATTAACTTCTCATCCGGTACCTAACTCGATTTCTGGAAAGTTGGTTATCGAGTAAGTTAGTACACCTCTAACCATTACTATACTACACCGTATGAGCATTTACCGAGTAACGCTTAGTTACTTTACCTATTTCGCACTTTATTCATTCTTGTTGAACCTCCAGGTTCGTTTAGTACAATTTTATCTGATATAAAAGAAACGTTTGTCTTCTGTATCCACTTTTTTGCTGCAACTACATGTATCGGCAAAATCGTGTAGTTTCCAGTGCAAAATATGCAAGTTAATATGTCCAAATACGAAACTTAACTTACATACGCCAGGTTACTTCTTACGGTAAGTCCTGCAACTTGCTATGAAAATCGATTCACGCCGCATTTCACGATCGTAACCATTCATATCTCATAAGATGGCTCGCTATAGATATAGAGACCTTGACTTTCGACATAGGATATAGTTTTGTCTTCAACGTGGTCTTTTTACAGTTACACAATGCAGCACACAGGCACTCGGGGCAAATTCCACTCATAGAGACAAAAGATGATAGAAAACGTTTTAAAATTAAATTGTGTTTGTAGAATTCGGTTGTCCAACCATGATTTGATTACGGCTGCTAAGACAGTTCCGATACAATACTGTAAGTAGCAAAAAACCCGCTAAAAGTAAAATTTAGTGTTCTTAAACCTGTATTAAATTAATTATGAAACGCAATGTGCTTTATAAATTTGTAGACATATTACCTAGAATCGCGTGAAAACGCATTGTAGTATTAACTTTCTATTTTATTCAACGAAATTGTTTCAGGGCCCGTATTCTCAAATGTGTGTAGTACCTATCACCAGTTGATAGTAGCGCTTGTAGCTTTCCAGCCAGTAAATGGTGAGGTTCGAAATTCAGTGCAGTTTTTGCATTTAATTTCTTTTACTTCTATGCGAATTTTGAGATCGATCCGCAATTGAAGTTAGTTGCCAGTTTGATAAACCTAGCGCTAACTATAGTGTTCGTGCTATATACATTTTATAAACGGGGCTCAGGTTTCGACACAAAGTCGTGTTTAAAAATGATTTAGAGTTTTTAAAACATAACCTATAAATTCAAAAATCTGCGCCACATTTAGTTAGGCAAACTGATGCGATGCTGAATAACACCTGAGCTCTCGTTCTTTAATATGTGCAGCATCCCAGGAGCAACTACATGTCAAAATACCGGAGCCGGAACCGTAGCCAATAAAGTCAACAAATTTTGTAAGAAGTGAAAAATATATATAATTTTAATATCGAGTTTTTAATTTCCAATTGATGAAAGTTTAGTAAAATTGAAATGAAAGCGCATTCATATTTTAGATTTTAATAATCTTAGATCAACAAATATTGCGTTGATCGTGAACCAAAGTTCAAGACATAACCATGCAAACAATTCGGTTAAGTGCGTTACACAAACTGGATGATCAGTATACGATAACTGGTTTGCAGATTAAAATTGTTTCCTTCAGATGGTTTTTTCTTCTTCAAAGCTTAAGGATGATGGCTAACTGGAACGCAACTTTTATTAACCAAATAAGCATTCTCTATAACTGGCTCTAGGATATGGACTATGATATACGGACGTATTAAAGTCTAACACTAACACACTGTATATCTGGTTCAGGTCTCGCTCGAAAAATTCTGCCCTACTCAGAAAAGTTTAAGCACCGTTTGTACAAGTCATGGGAAATTCTTGCTTGACCATCCTAAAACACTTTTGCAAGCCTGAATGTCAAGCTGGTTGCGGGCCTTCCGTGTAAACTTGAAAAGCAGTGTATTTAAACTTTACAAACGAGAAATCTGAGTCCAACTTCCCGATAAACGAACAAACTTGACTCAAAACATTTTGCCCTAAATTTATGTGAGACAGCTAGCTATGTCTTTGTTTACTTCTGAAAGTAATAGCTCTTTGTTAGGATATAAAAATTAAACGTTATACTGCATCGAGAAGCTATTTCATTTATTAAATTGCATCTGAATCGTAACATTTTAAAACGTCATTTTACTATTTATATATCTCGGATAATTTTATACAAGATATCAGCTAAACTGAGAATATGATTTAAATTGTTTACAATTTGTGTTTATTGTGAAAGTCAAAACAGATTTATATGCTCTGGGCATAGCCAGGATACTGAAAACGATAATTACGTTCTATTAAAATTTCAAAGGCGCTTCTTGTGTAGCAAACTCATACTGTATCTGAAAACCGTTCAACAACAATCCTAGAGGCGTGAGGTAGACATCTGAAACCCCTTCCGGATGCACCCTTGTACGCGCTTGAAACTGTTTTTGAAATGTTTTTCTGGCTAGAGCCTGTAAATCGGGTTGCTGTATAAACAAAACTATCCAACGTACGCACACTTAGTATCATTTATGAATTAAATTCAGTATCGTCCAGAGTCAAGTACACGTGCGTTGAAAGGTTCGTCAAATTCGTCAATTTCGGTACTTTCGTTTAACTTTAGTATATATTTCAACCATGCACTTTGGAACGCTGTTGAACATTTTCCTCCTTGCAGATTACAGCTTACACATATAGGTTTAACTACCTGCTTAAGACTTAGGAATAGACTTAGGTTGCGGCGTAGGTGTTGGTAAGACTATCCTGAACCTAACCAAAAATTGAGCTTAAACTTAAGCTTCAGATTTGCAATGTATAAGAGCCGTTTGGCACAAAGCCCAGATTGAAATAGTGAAAAATCTACAAAATATAAGTGATTTATAAGGTAGTTAAATTGTTCATTAAAGATATATTTTATAATTAGGTAATATTCCCTAGAACATGCTTGCTTAGACATTTTTCACAAGCACAGCATACTACAGTTTTTATGTGCCGAAAAAAATCTGTACGCCTTGTAGTCGAATGAGTTATTTCTAATATAGAACGGAATCACAAACATTATCTCAATTTTTCAACACGACGTATTCGACAATTTTGAATCTTTGGTTTAATTTAATAACACCAACAGTGGATGATTACTCTTTAAAACAGCAGTGCCCAAGTGGTTAATACATGCGGTATACAAAAGAATATACCCCACCGCACAGTTACGTTTTCCTTGAAATATTACCAAACAGAGAAACTATATACTTAATATAATAACGAAGAAAGTGTCATCCATATTCGTGAAAATATGCTAATTTTCCTGATATCCTTCAGCTGTATTACATGTTATTTCGACCCCTGCCCACAAAAAGTAGGGTAGGGCAAAAAAATAATGAGTGCTGGAGGAACATTTGGTACCACGCACGATCTAGCTAGTTTTACTGTTGTCTAAGAGTGATCATCCATTCTTGATAATTCTAACCACTCAGGTTTGTAATTGAACACCAATGCTTTCAGAAAAGAATTACAGACGTTCAACGTTTTGTTAATAACAGTTTTAAAAAGCACATATTTCAAATTAAATCGGTTCCAGTAAATTCGTACGAGAACTTTCCACATCGCTTTAATATGGCCATGTTCTGCGGAACAAAGCACTTTGTTCCTCGCACAAAAACCATTTCAGACTTTTATGGTGTAAAGTTTTAAATAAATTTTATTCAACTTTACAATTGTGCATCATATTTTATAATAAAACGGTCTCCAGGTGCTTTATGGTTGCCGACACCTTACAGGCTTTGATTTCCACTGTTTTAAATTAGGTGTAGCTTTAAAACAAGACATAGGGGTTTTATTGTTTCGATACACGGCCACACGTGACCAAATTGTGGTCTATTGTTTATTTCCGGGCTTGTTGCAAAGCCAACTTTTGTCCAATGTCAAACTTTACACCAGTGGTATACATTTAAATACCAGCCAAAACCGCCCTCATAATATGAATCTCAAAAAAGACAATATAATACAATTTCGACAAAATCATGAGTATACCCGAGACTTTTGGCCGAATAGTGCGCTAAAGCTTCAATGTATGCAGCGTACTGGCCTTTCGAAAGTCGCCTGTGTACTCACTATGATATTGTGGAAATTTCATAACCAATCTGAAATGTAAGTTAATTTTTTGAAGTTCAAAGAGCTAAAGAGGAATAGGGCAATGATAATTTGTATTAAAAAACTGAACAGAAAAACAAGAAGTATTTGAGACCACTTTATTGTAACGCCGGCTTTGACAACGGGTTGACACAGTTTATAAATCACTAAAATGTTCATGGTTATTTGTGTTCAAGTTGTGTTACTTTTTTTTTTTAGGGGGGGGGGGTTTTATTATAAAATATGATGAAATTAGTTTTATAGTTTTATTAAATTTAAATAAAAGTGAAATGGTTTTTGTGGAGGAAAAGTGTTTGTTCGCAGAAATGGCATATTAAAGGATGTGGAAAGTTTGTAGAATTTATGGAGATTTAATTTGAAATATGTGCTTTTTAAAATGTTATTAAAAAGTTGAGTTGTATTTTTTTGAAAGATTGGTGTTAATTAAAATGAGTGGTTAGAATTATAAGATGGATATTGATCTTAGAAAAGTAAAATAGTAGATGTGGTGGTAAAATGTTCTCAGCATATTATTTTTGCTAGTATTTTTGTGGGAGGGGTGAAATAATGTATAAGTTAGGATTATAAAATTAGATATTTTAGAATATGGATGAATTTCTTGTTATTATATTAAAGTATATAGTTTTTGTTTGGTATATTTAAGGAAAAGTATGTGGTGGGTATATTCTTTTGTATACCGATGTATTACATTGGGCATTGTTTTAAAGAGTATATCATGTTGGTGTTATTAAATTAAAAAAGATTAAAATTGTGAATTGTCAATTTCGGTAACTTTCGTTTAACTTTAGTATATATTCCAACCATGCACTTTTGGGAATGTGTTGAACATTTTCCCTCCTTGTAGATTACAGCTCATATAGGTTTAACTACCTGCTTAAGACTTAGGAGACTTAGGTTGCGGCGTAGGTGTTGTAAGATTTCTTAACTAACCAAAAATTTAGCTTAAACTTAAGCTTCAGATTTGCAATGTATAGCTGTTTGGCACAAAGCTGATATTGAAATAGCGAAAAAATCTAATATAGTTATAGAGTTAATTGTTCATTAAGATATATTTTATAATTAGGTATATTTCCCCTAGAACATGCTTGCTTAGACATTTTTCACAAGCACAGCAATACTACAGTTTTTATGTGCCGAAAAAAAATCTGTACGCCTTGTAGTCGAATCGGAGTTGATTTCTAATATAGAACGGAATCACAAACATTATCTCAATTTTTCAACACGACGTATTCGACAATTTTGAATCTTTTGGTTTAATTTAATAACACCAACAGTGGATGATTACTCTTTAAAAACAGCAGTGCCCAAGTGGTTAATACATGCGGTATACAAAAGAATATACCCCACCGCACAGTTACGTTTTCCTTGAAATATTACCAAACAGAGAAACTATATACTTAATATAATAACTGAAAGAAAGTGTCATCCATATTCGTGAAAATATGCTAATTTTCCTGATATCCTTCAGCTGATATTACATGTTATTTCTACCCCTGCCCAAAAAAGTAGGGGTAGGGCAAAAAAATAATGAGTGCTGGAGGAACATTTGGTACCACGCACGATCTAGCTAGTTTTTACTGTTGTCTGAAAGAGTGATCATTTTTCCATTTCTTTATAATTCTAACCACTCAGGTTTGTAATTGAACACCAATGGCTTTCAGAAAAGAATTTACAGTGACTTTCAACGTTTTGTTAATAACAGTTTTAAAAAGCACATATTTCAAATTAAATCGGTTGACCTGTAAGAATTCGTACGAGAACTTTCCACATCGCTTTAATATGGCCATGTTCTGCGGAACAAAGCACTTTGTTCCTCGCACAAAAACCATTTTCAGACTTTTATGGTGTAAAGTTTTTAAATAAATTTTATTCAACTTTACAATTGTGCATTCTTACATATTTTATAATAAAACTGGTCTCTAGGTAGTCTTTATGGTTGCCGACACCTTACAGGCTTTATTTCCACTGTTTTAAATTAGGTGTAGCTTTAAAACAAGACATAGGGGTTTTATTGTTTCGATACACGGCCAACGTGCCATTGTGGTCTATGTTTATTTCCGGGCTTGTTGCAAGCCAACTTTTGTCCATGCACTTTAACCAGTGGAACATTTTAGGTGATTTGATAAACTGTGTCAACCCGTTGTCAAAGCCGGCGTTACAATAAAGTGGTCTCAAATACTTCTTGTTTTTCTGTTTCAGTTTTTTAATACAAATTATCATTGCCCTATTCCTCTTTAGCTCTTTGAACTTCAAAAAATTAACTTACATTTCAGATTGGTTATGAAATTTCCACAATATCATAGTGAGTACACCAGGCGACTTTCGAAAGGCCAGTACGCTGCATACATTGAAGCTTTAGCGCACTATTCGGCCAAAAGTCTCCGGGTATACTCATGATTTTGTCGAAATTGTATTATATTGTCTTTTTTGAGATTCATATTATAAGGGCGGTTTTGACTGGTATTTAAATGTATACCACTGGTGTAAAGTTTGACATTGGACAAAAGTTGGCTTTGCAACAAGCCCGGAAATAAACAATAGACCACAATTTGGTCACGTGTGGCCGTGTATCGAAACAATAAAACCCCTATGTCTTGTTTTAAAGCTACACCTAATTTAAAACAGTGGAAATCAAAGCCTGTAAGGTGTCGGCAACCATAAAGCACCTGGAGACCGTTTTATTATAAAATATGATGCACAATTGTAAAGTTGAATAAAATTTATTTAAAACTTTACACCATAAAAGTCTGAAATGGTTTTTGTGCGAGGAACAAAGTGCTTTGTTCCGCAGAACATGGCCATATTAAAGCGATGTGGAAAGTTCTCGTACGAATTTACTGGAACCGATTTAATTTGAAATATGTGCTTTTTAAAACTGTTATTAACAAAACGTTGAACGTCTGTAATTCTTTTCTGAAAGCATTGGTGTTCAATTACAAACCTGAGTGGTTAGAATTATCAAGAATGGATGATCACTCTTAGACAACAGTAAAACTAGCTAGATCGTGCGTGGTACCAAATGTTCCTCCAGCACTCATTATTTTTTTGCCCTACCCTACTTTTTGTGGGCAGGGGTCGAAATAACATGTAATACAGCTGAAGGATATCAGGAAAATTAGCATATTTTCACGAATATGGATGACACTTTCTTCGTTATTATATTAAGTATATAGTTTCTCTGTTTGGTAATATTTCAAGGAAAACGTAACTGTGCGGTGGGGTATATTCTTTTGTATACCGCATGTATTAACCACTTGGGCACTGCTGTTTTAAAGAGTAATCATCCACTGTTGGTGTTATTAAATTAAACCAAAGATTCAAAATTGTCGAATACGTCGTGTTGAAAAATTGAGATAATGTTTGTGATTCCGTTCTATATTAGAAATAACTCATTCGACTACAAGGCGTACAATTTTTTTCGGCACATAAAAACTGTAGTATGCTGTGCTTGTGAAAAATGTCTAAGCAAGCATGTTCTAGGGAATATTACCTAATTATAAAATATATCTTTAATGAACAATTTAACTACCTTATAAATCACTTATATTTTGTAGATTTTTCACTATTTCAATCTGGGCTTTGTGCCAAACGGCTCTTATACATTGCAAATCTGAAGCTTAAGTTTAAGCTCAATTTTTGGTTAGGTTCAGGATAGTCTTACCAACACCTACGCCGCAACCTAAGTCTATTCCTAAGTCTTAAGCAGGTAGTTAAACCTATATGTGTAAGCTGTAATCTGCAAGGAGGAAAATGTTCAACAGCGTTCCAAAGTGCATGGTTGAAATATATACTAAAGTTAAACGAAAGTACCGAAATTGACGAATTTGACGAACCTTTCAACGCACGTGTACTTGACTCTGGACGATACTGAATTTAATTCATAAATGATACTAAGTGTGCGTACGTTGGATAGTTTTGTTTATACAGCAACCCGATTTACAGGCTCTAGCCAGAAAAACATTTCAAAAACAGTTTCAAGCGCGTACAAGGGTGCATCCGGAAGGGGTTTCAGATGTCTACCTCACGCCTCTAGGATTGTTGTTGAACGGTTTTCAGATACAGTATGAGTTTGCTACACAAGAAGCGCCTTTGAAATTTTAATAGAACGTAATTATCGTTTTCAGTATCCTGGCTATGCCCAGAGCATATAAATCTGTTTTGACTTTCACAATAAACACAAATTGTAAACAATTTAAATCATATTCTCAGTTTAGCTGATATCTTGTATAAAATTATCCGAGATATATAAATAGTAAAATGACGTTTTAAAATGTTACGATTCAGATGCAATTTAATAAATGAAATAGCTTCTCGATGCAGTATAACGTTTAATTTTTATATCCTAACAAAGAGCTATTACTTTCAGAAGTAAACAAAGACATAGCTAGCTGTCTCACATAAATTTAGGGCAAAATGTTTTGAGTCAAGTTTGTTCGTTTATCGGGAAGTTGGACTCAGATTTCTCGTTTGTAAAGTTTAAATACACTGCTTTTCAAGTTTACACGGAAGGCCCGCAACCAGCTTGACATTCAGGCTTGCAAAAGTGTTTTAGGATGGTCAAGCAAGAATTTCCCATGACTTGTACAAACGGTGCTTAAACTTTTCTGAGTAGGGCAGAATTTTTCGAGCGAGACCTGAACCAGATATACAGTGTGTTAGTGTTAGACTTTAATACGTCCGTATATCATAGTCCATATCCTAGAGCCAGTTATAGAGAATGCTTATTTGGTTAATAAAAGTTGCGTTCCAGTTAGCCATCATCCTTAAGCTTTGAAGAAGAAAAAACCATCTGAAGGAAACAATTTTAATCTGCAAACCAGTTATCGTATACTGATCATCCAGTTTGTGTAACGCACTTAACCGAATTGTTTGCATGGTTATGTCTTGAACTTTGGTTCACGATCAACGCAATATTTGTTGATCTAAGATTATTAAAATCTAAAATATGAATGCGCTTTCATTTCAATTTTACTAAACTTTCATCAATTGGAAATTAAAAACTCGATATTAAAATTATATATATTTTTCACTTCTTACAAAATTTGTTGACTTTATTGGCTACGGTTCCGGCTCCGGTATTTTGACATGTAGTTGCTCCTGGGATGCTGCACATATTAAAGAACGAGAGCTCAGGTGTTATTCAGCATCGCATCAGTTTGCCTAACTAAATGTGGCGCAGATTTTTGAATTTATAGGTTATGTTTTAAAAACTCTAAATCATTTTTAAACACGACTTTGTGTCGAAACCTGAGCCCCGTTTATAAAATGTATATAGCACGAACACTATAGTTAGCGCTAGGTTTATCAAACTGGCAACTAACTTCAATTGCGGATCGATCTCAAAATTCGCATAGAAGTAAAAGAAATTAAATGCAAAAACTGCACTGAATTTCGAACCTCACCATTTACTGGCTGGAAAGCTACAAGCGCTACTATCAACTGGTGATAGGTACTACACACATTTGAGAATACGGGCCCTGAAACAATTTCGTTGAATAAAATAGAAAGTTAATACTACAATGCGTTTTCACGCGATTCTAGGTAATATGTCTACAAATTTATAAAGCACATTGCGTTTCATAATTAATTTAATACAGGTTTAAGAACACTAAATTTTACTTTTAGCGGGTTTTTTGCTACTTACAGTATTGTATCGGAACTGTCTTAGCAGCCGTAATCAAATCATGGTTGGACAACCGAATTCTACAAACACAATTTAATTTTAAAACGTTTTCTATCATCTTTTGTCTCTATGAGTGGAATTTGCCCCGAGTGCCTGTGTGCTGCATTGTGTAACTGTAAAAAGACCACGTTGAAGACAAAACTATATCCTATGTCGAAAGTCAAGGTCTCTATATCTATAGCGAGCCATCTTATGAGATATGAATGGTTACGATCGTGAAATGCGGCGTGAATCGATTTTCATAGCAAGTTGCAGGACTTACCGTAAGAAGTAACCTGGCGTATGTAAGTTAAGTTTCGTATTTGGACATATTAACTTGCATATTTTGCACTGGAAACTACACGATTTTGCCGATACATGTAGTTGCAGCAAAAAAGTGGATACAGAAGACAAACGTTTCTTTTATATCAGATAAAATTGTACTAAACGAACCTGGAGGTTCAACAAGAATGAATAAAGTGCGAAATAGGTAAAGTAACTAAGCGTTACTCGGTAAATGCTCATACGGTGTAGTATAGTAATGGTTCAGAGGTGTACTAACTTACTCGATAACCAACTTTCCAGAAATCGAGTTAGGTACCGGATGAGAAGTTAATACGTAACATAGCATGTCGTATATATTTATTTTTCGCAAGAGCTAACCCTGCATTTTAAAACTGAACCCGGGTAAAATTTCAGACCGTAAGTATAAAGATTTAACAATTAATATGGGCATCGTGGCTTGTCTGAATCTGAACGTTTCTGTATTAATGCAAAGTTGTACACAGTGTATAATCGAAATCAATTTCAAGATTTTGAGTCAGACAGATTAATAATTTGGTAAGCCAGACAGCCAGACTTTTGGTTTTCGATAAAATTCACCGTAACGGTGTTTAATAAGCGTTTAATAAACAAGTTTCCTAATCTATTTTGATACTATAAAAAGAACTGGAAGATTAAATTTTCAATGTTTATACAAACCAAACAGAAGACCGCAGAACATGTTTTTAAGGTGCTGATAACCCAAGTTTACTTCAATATATAGACGCATTTCTAAATGTTTAAATTGAAGTATTCGGATTTCGCGATGCATTTTTTGGTAAAAAACGTCTGTTTTTCGATATTAAGTAAGTGCCTTATGTGTGTTGATTTTTCTGATAGTTTCTTTTGGTATTATTTGGCATTTTAGAACACAATTAGTTATTAATAAAATAAGTTTTCTGTTGAGACGTAAAACAAAATAGGCCAGCTTTTATATTTTCAAGCGTCCCTGAATTTTATAATCTTTTAAACACGCGTTTTACCTCGGCAAACAATGTATTTTATACAATTTGGTTTTGCGCCTAGCTATGCATTCTAATTTAGCAAGTACGCGATTAATATTCAATTCTTAAATGAGCACTGGATTATTTTATATAATAGTGGACAAAGCCGTGGCAAACGACACGGATGCTTCGGCGAGCCGCAGAAGGGCTGGAAGAATTACATGGAGCTTTGAAACGCACATCGCATTCGCCAATATAAACTCAACCACATTTCTCAAGTTTTTCCTTACTAGGAGTAGTAATATTCGTTTAAGAAGCTTATTGCATTTTTTCCGCTATAAAAACTTTCAAAAGACATATATATGACGCACGATTAGCGAGCCAGATTTAAATGTTAAATCGAGGAAATTTTGCGATATATCAATATACTTTAGGTAATATTTTATATTAACCTAATACTTTTCTTCGTGCAATCAAAGCATAATTACCATAACATTTTATGCACAAACGAACGAATCTATAAGGATAATCGTTAGAGAAGCGTCGTGCGCATATACTGTTATTGGTTGAAAGATGTGTGATTGTTTGTACCGTAGTCTGGCTTAATTTTTAAAAATTTGAGGTACGAGTTGTTGTTTACTTTGGTTCGATAATTTGTTTATGCTTATGCATTGACAGCGTAAGCGTTTTATTGCAAACTCGAATCTAAACGAGAGTTTATGGTGCGCAGTTTGCTAAAGACCTAGCACACAGGTTCTGGACGAACATCGAAAAAATCGCCAGGGTTTTTGCTATGGTAGCTACGTAAACTTGAAAGCGGGTAAGAAATGTATATTTGGCGTTTTCGTTCAAAAATTGACCAAATCGTTCAACTTACGGTTGAAATTAAACTTAGGCTTGAGCAACAATGACAAGCTTTGCTGAAACTGTATTTTACATTTCAAGAGATGAAAGTTATAGCACAAGCTATTTTTCTAAACATTAACACTTTAACCCGTCCTTTGTTACTGATATATATCCGGTATTGCAACTATCCGTTGAATTAAACGCTTACTTGCCTTTTGTGAAAAGCTTGAGCGATAATGCAAGGTTATACTTAGAAAGTGCTTTCAAAACTTAAGTATGCTTTAAAGTTTCGAACTCAACTTAATTTGGTCTTGAAGACAATTATACACTACAATTATGGATAATTGACAATTATGGATTCAGATTGAGGCTTAGTGAGTCTATCCGCATTACGGACTCTTATTAAGGATAAGGGCTACTATTGATTCGGACTCAAAATGGGGACCCCCCTTATTACCTCCCTCTTATTTGGGTCACTACAGTAGACGATTTAGCCGAGGGAACTGCTAACAAAAACGTTTACGAGACTGCTTCATCATAATTTTTAACATATGGCACATAATGGACGCACAAGTACTCCTCATCTCAATGGTCAAAACATGCTGATTTCGCCATAAGCAAGAGAAGGAAGCTGTTATTTTATTTTCGTGCTTACAAATCTTGCCTCTTAAATTATAATAAGTATGTTTGTCCATCGCTAAATCATACAAGGCATATTTATAATTTAAAATTTATGATATACTATGCTATACAACTGAAATCAATTCATATAATTGCTTATTCAACTTATTATATGCGAAAGCGCAGCTTATATCACCAGATATACCAAGCATAAAACATCGTATGCTGGACTGTTGCTCAAAGAAATTTTCTCACAATTTCATTATTGTTCGCTTTCCTTTTACTATGCCCAACACCCAAGCGGACTTTATTATAAGCGTCTATGACTAGGACCATCACACAACTCCAGAATGAAAAGCGACCAGTGTAAAAAATATATATGACTTTTGATATATTTTAAAACTTGCATTTAGTTCAATTTTACGGCCCTGTTGAAATGCTCTAACTTTAATTTTCTTAATTCAAGTCACGTAACTACGACTAAAATAAGATTTCCCTCATTGTAATATAGTTTTTGTCGTATTAACAGGTGCAATAACTGGATTATACATGTATATGAGGTACAAACATATCAACAGAGTTAAACATTGATTACTCATTAAAAGTAGAACTGTTCGAGTATATGTATACACACTTGATTTTACTATCTAGAACAACCATGTATACAGCCGTGGCTAATACTTTTCTTCCAAATAAGCCAGAAAAGGCGCAAGTACGGAACCTTGGCCCCCTAGGAATTTAATAAAAAGTGGCCTATTCTAACGATCTCGACGAGCTGAGTTCAGCGGTATCACTTTTATGGCTGCAACAGCAACGGTTCAAAAGGTATGGCCCTTAATTATAGTGTAAACACGCGCAAATTGGAAGAGGAAGTACCTATCATTCACATATGTTGGTAACGTATAAGCTTTACCAGGTTCATTCGTAATACAAACTTGGTTGGCGTTTGTACATGATTAATATAGTGACAAGTTGAAGTTTAAAAAGCCACAACTTTTGAACCGGGGGGGGGGGGCTGCAGCCTTAAAAATGCTACCGCTGAACTCAGTGCGTCAAAGTCTATAGAATAAACGATTTTTCATTAAATCCCTACGGGGTCCATATTCCCTACCTCCACCGCAAGAAAATATACCGAAAATTTTTGGTCAGTTGCAATAGATTTGAAGTGCGATTCTGTCTGGTAAACGCCACAAAAACACTCAGCAGGGATATCAGTTAAGATAGAATCTTATATATGTTTTGTATTATTTATACTGACAATCGAATTATATAAACTAGAAAGCTTACATTTAAATTCACAAAACATCGCTGGGGCATTTAACGTAAATTTCTGATTCAGAAAATGAGTTTGTTTTCGATCTTTCATAATTTTTGCAGTGATGTCGCATTAATCTTATATGAAACCTAAACCTCATCATCTATATACTTTACTAAGATTTAGCACATTAAATTCATCAGCTAGTTATGTAGGTACATTGCTTTATTATATATATACCTTTTCTACAAAGTGTCTTAGCAACCTGAATTAATACCATAAGGGTTTTTTTCAATATCTGGCTGGACCTTTTTATTATTGGGTTTTTTATAGATTTCCAATCTGACCGGTTATTTTGTAGATTTTGAACGCATTTCAAAAAGTTTTATTTTCGAAAATTTCAGGACTCGATTCTGAGTACTTTTAGTATCAGGATACAATTTCAAAAGCACACATATATATACACGTTATATAAATGCAAATTTACGGCTTATGCCGAAGGAACAAAACGGTTTTAGAATTTTAAAAAGCGTTTATACTGAGGCTAAATCCCGCTTTGACAAAATCTAAAACGCATTTAATTAATTTGATTTCAATATCGATTGACACAAAATCCAGCAAAAATTAATTTTGCAAATATTCCCACCAATTTGCAAATATTCCCACCAATTTGTAAATATTCCCACCAATTTGCAAACATTCCCACCAATTTGCAAATATTCCCACCAATTTGCAAATATTCCCACCAATTTGTAAATATTCCCACCAATTTGCAAATATTCCCACCAATTTGTAAATATTCCCACCAATTTGCATGCAGTATTAGCGAACGTAATCAAGTTCAATTCCGATTTGGGTGAACCAAAGGTGTAATTCTCATCGATCAAGCTGTAGTGTTGTCATTTGGCGCTACAACGTTGCTGTTGCCGTTTGCGGAAATAAATTTTGCAAAATCAGAATGTAGCACAGTTAATCACCGCATTAAACTGAACACACTGTTACTGTTGCATTGATTGTGACACGAACTGTATTACACTTGCGCAACCATGAATTGTAATTTGTTTAACCTGGTTTCCATTGCTTTTTTCGAACACATGCGTCCAACGTACAATACCTTAAATATTTTTCAACATTAATTAAAACTATTAAAATAATCCGAAGAGAGAAAAAGAAAAACGTTAATTAATTCATTTACTTTCACAAAACATTTTGTTGACAGATGTGCATAAAACTAATCGCTAATATGTATCATACAAAAACATATAAATTATAAAACTATCACCGCTAAACGTCGCAATGATTCATAGCTCAACCGATAAAATGTACGTGCTAAACTACTCGTCGTTATTCTACAAAAACGGTAACGGCGCTGGTGGCAATTTAAATTTATCGCAAAGCATTTGGTCGACCCATCCTCAATCAACGCCGGTGAACTCTGCAAACGTCATCGTGGTTGCAAGTTTTTGTCTACTGTTAGTCGCTTTAACTGTCGCTGGAAATACACTTGTTGTTATTGCGTTTTTACGTGATCCAAAACTAAGAACGCTTACAAATTCATGGATTGTAAGCTTATCGTTTACTGATATTGCTTTAGCTTTAATAGTTATGCCGGCAGCAGTTGTGTACAAACTCAAAGGCTATTGGCCGTTGTCACCGCAATGGTGTGACATATTTATTGGACTTGACATTTTGTGTTGTACATGCTCAATATATCATCTTTGTTTAATATCAACTGATCGCTATTTATGCGTTCGATATCCGGTCCGCTATCCTAAGCAACGAACGTGGCGCAAAACGCTAATCGCGATTGCGTTAACATGGATTTGGTGTTCGTTTTTGAGTTGCTTACGACTATTCGCCAAAGATAAATCTGGCGACGCTTCAGTGCCACATTTTGCACATACAGTAAACTTAGAAACGTCAGCGGATTCGTTGCATCAACCGAAATTCGAACCGGTAACCCCAACGGCACAACTACAAGCAGTCATTTCAGCACAACTACTGTTTGCGCCACAACCCACTAACCCAACCCAGGCTGAACCACCAGAACTAAGACATCATGAAGACAAATCACTGACCACATCAACATCGGCATTCAACGACTACCAGCAACGGCAGTGTTATTTAACAAATCCTTCATATCGAATATTTTCATCAATTTTGTCATATTTTTTGCCTGCAATTTATATGCTTGTTATGTACGCTGCAATATACCGTGCAACGCAAGCTCGTAATCGTAAATTTTCTACATTTAGTCGGACTAATCAATGCCGTAGTACACGACACAATTACGCTGTATCAAACGGGCGAGTGCAGTCAAAACAGCGTCGGCAGTTTCGTGGAGATGTACAGCAGTCAAACACATTGAGCCCATGCGAGGATACATGCATTGATATCGATGCAATGAGTTGTCACGATGAAAGTATATCACAATTTGATAATAGCTCAACGAGTTCAGATACTCCAAGCCCTCAAGTGAGTCATCGTCTAAGCAGGCGACCGCGGGGAAAAGACGCTAAGCGTAACTATCACGTTCAACGTGAAATCGATGCTACTCCATCGAGAAAGGACCGCAGCCTACGACAACCCCATGCCTGTAGCAAGTCAAACTTCGCCAATCGTACGTACGCAAAATGCAGCATAAAATTGACAGCACTGAGTCAAATTAAACCTGTAACCGATACCGAACAACCGAAACCCAACGAATATGATTGCGTAGTGAGCAGTTCTGCGTTAGATTCAATAAACTGTACCACTGCTTATTATCTTGGTGCTAATAGTTCGACACACGAGTCGACAGCTGATCATCACGGCTGTATTCCTCGACGTAAAAGTTCAACCGAACGAAATGTAACGTCTATTGTGACAAAACAAATTAGTGAACCAATAAAACGCATAATCACTCCGATGAGCAGCGATCCAAAACAAACATTTAGCTTACAGAACAGTTGCCGTTTGCGACATCCAGTCGCACATTACGTCTCGAAACTTGAAACTGCAACAGTTCATCGCCCGGCAAACGCAGCCGGTCAGCCTGCATCAAAATTTTTCACTCGTCATTTTGAGAATGTTCAAAGTATTAAACAAAAATCATGGTACCGGCCGCGTTTCAAAAGACAATACACTGAACCTGAACAGCTTCAGTCGAAAACGCCGTTGTTTCAAATTATCCCCCAGATTACCATTACCGAACTGGATAGTTGTAGTGGTAATGAACGTGGATCCATGAGTGCGATTAGAAGACACGATTCGACAGCGAGTGAATGCAATGACATAACTATTGCACCATATGAATCACACATGCCGTCAACAGCATCGATAGCTTACCAGAGCAAGCAAATACAGTCGAAGCCTTTAGAACGCAGCCACCTGGTCACGCAACTCTCTTTAGACGCAAACAACTTCGAACAGCATACCGTTAATTTGAATTCAGATACAACAAATACAAAAAAATCAAATTGTGATGATCAAACCTTTTTTAATTTAAATCCGCTATCGCGAAGCCAAAAATTTTTTACCAACGGCTGCGAACCAACTATTCACTATGAAACCGGTACAAAAGCAATACATCGCTCAGAAAGTTTACCAGCTCAGTATTCGCGGTTGTCACCAACAAGGAATTGCGGAACGAAAAGTTATATATGCAATAATAGTCGGTCTACTGTAGCAACGAAGAAAGTGCCAATAAAACAAAAAATAAGTTGTCCGTTGCTTTTGGAACAAACTAAAATTAGTACCGGAAATGTAACAAACAAATATAAACGCAGTACCGCTTCTGTCAAAGAACAACACGAATTCCTAGCTCCTGCGTTGCATTATATTCGAAAACCACAGTCGTTCGCTGTTGCAAAGCACCACAGGAGCGTCAGTAATTCGTCTGCCACAAGAAGACGTTTATTTCATCGTAAAATTTCCGACATGACTCACTGCGGTCAAACGTACAAACTACTCTGTGATGAGTTATCGGAAACAACTGCAACAGATATTGCGTGCGAACTTGTTAAACTGGATACTTTGTGTCCAAAAGACACCACCAACTCAACAACAACACTAGACGATCAACCGCATTTGACCCGTTTTCTTGGTAGAAGTAAAAGCGAACGCAATGAAAGGATCCCAAAACGAAAATCAAGCGCGGAAATTTGCCGAACCAGCAGCGACAGGAGTCATAAAAGTTTCAAATCTAGTCTGTCCAGTAACCAATCGCTGATTGTGAATTCTAACTCTGTTCAATTGAATACGGCAAAGTCCAATATTTCACGACAAGATTTTGAACCATTAAATTTAAATTCAACGAAGAAAATGAGCCGCGTGAAACGTTGCTCGGCATCACTGAAATCGTTTCGACAAAATATAACCGCGACTGCATTTGAGCATCAGTTGTGTAGTCGCCAGAAATCTTGCATTTTACTACCATCATTAGGTTCTGCAATAAACCATTGTGGCAGTTCACAGCTAGCTGCGAGCACATTAGAATTTAGTAACTGCCGTAGTGATAGATATAGTACAGACAGCACCAATAAGACCAACAAAGATGTCTACAGCGAAGACCGCAATGACAACAACACTATTAATGATGACAACTACAACAACACTATAGACAAAAACAACAGCAGCAACATCAGTAGTAATAACAGCAACATCAATGCTAGCAAAAGCAGTAATAAAAACAACGCCACAACCACCACCAACAACAGCAACAATAGCAACCACAACAACAACAATAATAAAAACAACATCAACAACAACAACAACAACACCAAGAACAACGACAAAAATACTTACAATTACGGCAACGATCACGATAATAACAACGGCAGCTACGGAGCAAATGCCAAAATTCACATTAATAACAACAATACTGACAATGAAAACAACGACAACAATGTTGAAAGTAACCCAAACATATCAAACTGGTGGGATCGTCTCAGTCCATGGCTACTATTCCACCGAAGAACATTGCCACGAATCACAGCACGAAACAAGCATCGAAATTCAGCGGTCGCACGTTTACACTGCATTGGTGGCATACAGTCTGCAAAAACATCACAAGCCACAGCAGTACCCGCAGATTATAATCATTCCTACCGGGTGATACAGGAAAACAGCATTAAATCAACAGAAAATTGCCAAAACACACCTGAACAAACCTTGTTCAAATTAACTTGGCCAAAATACAAGTTAATAGCATGCAATTCGAGTAGTAAGCTGAACAAAGACAAAAGCGACGAGTATTCCCAACAACAACAGCAGCAAGAACAACAACAACAACAACAACAACAACAACAACAACGACGACGACGATGTCAACAACAACATCATGATCATCATCAACAACAACAACAACAACAACAACAACGACAACAACAGCAACAACAACGAGGACAACAACAACAACAACAACAACAACAACAACAACAACAACAACAACAACAACAACAACAACAACAACAACAACAACAACGACGACGACGATGTCAACAACAACATCATGATCATCATCAACAACAACAACAACAACAACAACAACGACAACAACAGCAACAACAACGAGGACAACAACAACAACAACAACAACAACAACAACAACAGCAGCAACAACAACAACAGCAACAACGATCACGCTCAATGAAACTCAAGAGCAGTGCAACTGGTGTTCGCAGTAAACTAAATCGACTGCCAATTATGTTGAGTTGGACTAAAATCAACGAAACTTTACCACCATTTGAATCACCACAACCATATGGAGACAGCAGTGCACGAACTGTACATAGACAAGTCAAACAAACCAACAATAAATATCTAACATCACGCCAAAAAACTGAAAAACCTAGCGAGTGTTCTAGCATGACTGGAAGCATACTGTCAGATGGCGACAATGAAGAAGCTCTGTTGTACGACGAAACCAAAGCTTGGCAATCACAGTTCAGTGTTTTCAGCGACGAAACTCATTCTGGCGACACGATGCGACCGCGATCAAACGAAACACTCAATGATATTGGCAGCATCTACAATGCTGACAGCGACTATTATAATGCTATCAGTTACATCCGGAATCAAAACTGTAATAATAATTATAATGAAAATTGTAATAATAATAATAATATTAATAATAATAATAATAGTAACGACAACACAAAAATCAATAGCCCATGCATAAGAAATGCCGAAAACAAGCATACAACAAACGTCACAGAGCACAACGCAAATCAAGACGTTCATGACTTGACAAAAAATGGTCAAAACGAAATCACATGTATGGATACATACGTTATTAATTTTGACAATAGCGCTAACACAGCGATAACATGCGAAATTAACAACCACCGATTACAACCTGATCCTGAACAAGCGTTAATGCAACACAACGCTATCAATATTAAAAGGCGTGATTCAAAA
The DNA here is from genome assembly GCA_030248215.1 of Enoplolaimus lenunculus. Taxonomy (NCBI): domain Eukaryota; kingdom Metazoa; phylum Nematoda; class Enoplea; order Enoplida; family Thoracostomopsidae; genus Enoplolaimus; species Enoplolaimus lenunculus. The sequence goes on from JASANG010001604.1 coordinate 24,541, forward strand.
CCAGAGCGTAAAATAAGTAGCATCAGTCTCGCAGTTCCGTCGACTGATGATTTCCGAACCAATTTCAATCGTCAAGTATCGCACGCAAAACGCCGCATGAGTCACGCTATGCCTCAAATCCGCAGCCCGCAGCGTAATGTTTATTCCAGTGTTAACAGTTTACGCACTACAACTCATCGGCGACGAACAACAAGTGAAGGAGGTGATTTCGATAACGAAACACAGTCACCGTTTCATACACATTTTAGATTGCGTCAACACCATCGTACCCGTCGTAGAAGCTATTACAGTTCTACAACTTTAGGCTTAGGCTCAGGCATAGTTTCGAATTTGCGTGCAAGTATTCGCCGTGTAACGCCAGCAAGACGCAGGCAACGTCGCGAAGAAATGCTACGACGGAGCAGAGCGAGACAAGAAACACGCGCCGCTCGAATAGTCACTGTAATTGTTGCGGCATTTTTAACACTATGGACGCCGTTTTTTGTCGTTAATGTTGTCGATCCATTGTGCCCGTATTGCCATATTCACGAAAGCATAATCCAGCTTGTTACATGGCTAGGCTACGTCAATTCAGCAATTAATCCACTAATATATACCGTATTTAATCGAACGTTTCGGAATGCAATACTACAAATTGTTAAATGTAACTGGCGTACGTCGCATAGCGTCGCAATGCAAGCAAGTCGCTCGGGAACACGGCGCCATGTCAGAAAAACAGCGGCAATCTCTAGTCATCGACGTCCATTAGCTATTAATAAAGCGAAGCCCAGTGTTTTAAGCAAACCGCTGCCTAAAAACAAAACTTTACTGCAAGAAGCGCGAAGCTTTTTTGGAAAACTTGCTGATGACGTTAGCATATCAGTTACTGCACCGTCCACGCCACCTATTGACAAGATAAATATGAAAGTGTTTCGATAACAGTTTGTTGGATTTTATAATGATTAGGTATAATAGGCCAATAGTCAGAGCGAAGCCAGATGGATCAGCTTTTGTATAAAATTTTGTCCTACCCAAGAAAAATTTTTGCTCCTCTTATAAATATTAGCAAAGCCCTTCATATCCCTGGCAATCCGTTTTTCGCTCCACAGCATACACTGCAAAAAATGGTGAGTCAAATTGACTCTCTCCGAAATAGGCTCTACGGGACTACACAAACTGAGTCAAAGTCGACTCCGCCATAGTCAAACTCGACTCACTTAGTCGCAGGTTTGACTGTGGCAGAGCCGAATTTGACTCACCATTTTTTGCAGTGTATTGAGCTGGCTACACGCTTGAAGTGGTATATGAAACTGTAGTTAAAAATAGTTTTGTTTACAGCGATCATTTATTGTGAAAACTCGATATGTTTAAACTAGAATTGACGCTATATCATGAATTTTATTTTAGCAAATAGGTTCTCTGAGAACAAACAATACGCCTATATATGCAGTTGAAGCCTTGGCCAGACAAAGGTAAAACCAGCATTGAAAAATACCACAATCGGATGTGAGCTAAATCTGCATGAGCTTCCTGAAAATTTAACATTTAAAATAGTGCGGAAATTGTAAGTTTTCGCCACAATTAGAGTTTTGTAAGCATAAACATTCAAAAATTGCCCTCAAAGATTTAAGGTACTAAAAGCAAACTCATTGCAGACCACATATTTTAGAAAATTATAAAATATTACTGACAAGGGGACAGCCTTTAATATTAAAAACAAGATTTTATATGGATTTCGTAATTTTTACTTCATCGAACAATTGCTGCATATTTGTAAAACGAAAAATTGCAAGATATATACGTGAATCTAACTATTGAGGATAAATAAAACAGAATTTCGGAATTTCTGTAACAGTAAAGGACTCCAATTTTTACCGAAAACAGATACCCGGCAGGGTGTAACCGGATATCTGTTTCAGTTTAAAAATCGGTAACCGTTTTCGTTATAGAAATACCGGAAATTCGTTTATTTTTACGTTCAAAATTAGTTGTAAATTACGTAAATTTCTCGCAATTTTTTATTACAGATCTGCTACAATTGTCCGAAGTGAAACAAAAATTACGATATTCATCTATAATCCTAAAACTTTCGGTGCATCCGCCATTTTTCTTCAAAATTTTAGAAAGCCCGGTGAACATTTATACGACTCAATTGTGTTGGCGGAAAAATAAAACCTTTTGAAATTTATATAAGTACTTCAATATCCGTATTCCGTTTCTGTTATTTCGATCACTATTTGTTTAGGTTTCCGTTACTTTTACTATGCGTTTACACCCTGATATCCGGTTTACATCCTGATTGGCTGGGTTGCAGAGTCCAAATTTAGAGTTGACCCAGACACAAAAGAGCACTTCATTATAAATATACTGGTCCGTTACTTTGAATATCAAGACTAACTTTTTGCATAGACTTAGACTTGATATGATATACCAGTGTACAACAGGAGGTCTACCTCCGGCTCCGGCTGAAAATCGGCCTCCGGCTCCGGTAAAATTGTTGCCGGAGGTTCCGTCAATTTCGGTTATTCGTTGCACTTTTGTCACAATTTTAAGAAAGAATTTCCAAAATTTCGCGCAGAAAATTAGCGTAAAAACAAACAACTTAACAGCATATCGCAGATATTGGCTAAAATTAACATCATTTTTACTACCTAATTTCGACTCACCTCCGGCTTCGGCAAGTTTCGTTGACCTGTTGTCTGTCAAAACTACAATAGCGAATATACTTATCACAATTAAACCGCACAAAAAGATACAATGGTATCAATTTTATTGCAAATTTGAAAGCTTTACACCATGAATTTACATAAAACCTGAGATCTGCCAGAAAATTGGCCTCCGGCTCCGGTAGAAAGTTTGCCGAAAGATCCGACAATTTTGGTTGTAAAATTTGCCGAATTTCGCGAAAAGTTTACGTTAAGCGCACCTCGTTTTACGGTTGCCACAATATTTAGACAACAATTTCCGATATTTCGCAGAAAATTAGCGTAAAACGAAACAACTTAAACATATTGCAGATATTGGCTAAAATTGCTTAACAATTATTTAACCAACTAACTTCGCCTCATATACGGCAAAGGCAATTTTTGCCTAGTTTCCACTTTTGGCTGTGGCACAATATTTGCTCACCTGAACAAACACAACCAGTCCGTATTCCCTTCACAGTACACACTGTGTGAAGCAATAACGGCTTAACTTCTTTTGCCCGTGGCAAACTTTGCAGTCTGTCTAATTTTTTATTAACGATTCACTCGTCATGCAAATCTCACAGAACTGTTTACTTAAAACAAAAACTTACTAAACTACACACAAATGTAAACAAAAAATTTACTCCTTGGAAAGTTTGCAGGTTATTTCCCAAATTCTCGATGTACAATTTGTCAGACCGAATTGCTAACCAGATTCGAAAAAGACATAAACGGACGCAGAAACGTTATGACGTCTTATTCATAGTTTGAATAGAAAAAATTTTACGCTACTAGTACGTAACTGTGGAAATTCAGCTCAATTTTTTGCGAAGTTATAAGCAACAGACGTAAAAAACAAAACGAAACAAAGAAAGAAAACACAACAGCAGTACGAAGATAGCGCAATAAGAAAGCATTATCTATAACAGCAAAGCTTTATGGGCGCTATCCACGAACTATAATTAATAGCAGAAAGGTACAACGGCGACATAATTATTCACAGCTCTATAAAGCAAACGCTGTCATACCCTTTGCGCAATTACTGTGATGAAACCACAGCACAACATAATCACAGAACCCTATTGCAAAGTTAACTTTACTGCCATTCCTCTGACGAAAGACCGGTGGAAATAGTGCAAAACTGTCATATTGTGCGCGTTACGAATTGAATTACTTTGACTTGAAAAATAAACAGCATACTAAAATGAATGTTTAATATCTTATTTTTTAGTTTGCTCAAGATGATATAATGAAAAACTCTAGCTATCACGATTATCAACCAAGAATTCTGTACTAAATACAAGTAAACCAAAAGAAAGCATTATAAACTTATTTAAAACCTCAACGAAGCAATATTGCTAAGTTAAGAATATGATTTACGTGCTTATTATGTGTAAAATTTCTTTTGTTTCTTTTCTTCATCTGATTATTGTCGACCATAGCCCAAAGACTGCAAAACAAGTTGAAGTCGGGTGCGATCTCCGATGCTAATTGGAACCTGCGCTAATTCCATTGATGTCAACGCGGCCAACACATCCGGATTAATCAAATTTTCTGACATCAAAACGTTGATGCAGTCTCGCGAAATGTTCGCATCTTCGAGAAGCGTCAAGAACTTGCGTTCAGATGGCGCTAACGTGACACCTAAAAACAATCAATCTGGCTAGCCAAAACTGTACTAATAGCTCTTGCAAATAAAATTAATCAATAAAACAGGTTTGGTTAAATAAATAATTTGGCGAAAACCGCACGAAAGTTTCAAAACATTTGCTATCCTATGGCTAAAAGCTTAGCCAAGCTGCACACAAACTACTGAAAAAGCACAAAACGCTAAGCACAGAAACGCTGTTGTACCTCCAGCTGCACCTGGGCGCATGCCTGCCATACCGACCGCTCCAGCAATTCCGGCACCCGGTCCCTTTTTCGCCGCGGCTCCCGGACCAAGATTTCCACCACCAGCTCGAACAGCGGCTTTCAAATGCGCATAATCGCCGTAGGCGAATCCATCACCAGCACCACCGCGCATACCCATAAAAGGGCCACCACCACCACCCATTTGATCTGCCATCGACATTCGGCTATACATTTGTGCCCATTCCGCCTGCGCAGCAAGCTGATCGTTGTAACGACGTTCCTCGCGCGCAACATCAATTTTTGCCAACTGCTCTTTCTCCAGAAATTTCTTGCAACCAACTGGTTGACCTTCAGGTTTATGTGAACGCACACCTGGAGAAAACATAGCTTAACATATGTTGTCGTCACTCTATTTATAGAAAAGTTTACGCAAAAAATTTATAGAAACTAAAAAAACGTTTTGAAATCGTGAGAAACGTAACAATAGAATGTTATCCTCACTCCCTGATAACACAAAAAATTTTGAACGGAAAGGAAAGGTACGTCAACTCTGAGTGTTTAACTGTTACGTTCGCGATAGATGCTATAAACATGTCTGGAAGACACATCACCAATACTTACTCATAACCTTGTCGACAGAATCATAATCATCGAAAGTAACCATAGCGAATCGCCGTGGTAGGCCTTCTTTGTCTTTCGCGATGTCAACCGTTTCAACATTACCGAATTGCGAAAAGTAATCTCTTTAATAAAAAATGTTTCATGTTTGGTGGAAGTTTAAATGACAATGCAGCTTAAGCAAATATGAACGTTAAGACAACGATTTGTCACTTTTCCAAAAGTGAAATAACACCCATAACCAGGGATTGGCGGTCTCGGTTGAAAACCGAAAGGTCTCGATCTCGTTCACACTTGGTAATCACCGAAAAAAATTAAAATTTTTTTCAAAATAAATTATTTCTAATGGGCTTTTCGTAGTTTTCTGGCCTTTTCAAAATATCTGCTCATAATTAGGTATGTGCCGATACCAAAATTTTTGACGATGTCCTTTCGATGCCAATTCTTATTTTGAAAATATGGCGATGCTGAAAGCGACGACGATCCCAACTTTAGTACCAGGGTGGCACCCAATCTACGATTCGAGTGAATCCGAAACCAGTGCTATTTGTGAATCCAATCCGAATCTTGCACGTTGCAAATTTCAGTTATATCTATAATTTGTCTCAAAACACAACGCAAGGCCAACTGCATAACCTTTAAACCGTAATATATTTCGTGCCCGACCTCTGTTTTGATATTTGTGACCTGAAACAAATTTTTTTATTAACATAAGATATTTAAAATCTTTGTTTAAACTAAAAAAACATTGCCGAACACTGCTGGATTCGGCTTTTTCACAACCGATTCCGAATCTGGACAAGTTTTTGCCGAATGCAAATTTTTGATGCCGCCCTGCTTACTACACCTAGACTTAAACCCTAACCACCATAAACGATTATAAATTTTATGAGAATGATTGTTATGGTTATGCGTAAAACGCATCGGCAAAGAATCTGCATTTTTTTGCAGTGCCGACGCTCACTCAAAGTGTGGGCAATTAACGATGTCGATTAATCGGCACATCCCAACTAATAATGATTGCGTAACTATGGAACGTCGTAGATTCACAGCGAAACTTTATTCACCAGTCATCGCTTATTTCAACAATACAGCGATGTTTTTTGCTGAGTTGCAAACCACCCAGACTCAAAAAACCGAGACCTGCCAAATGCAGAGACGTGCCGAGACTGTGACTCCGATAGTTCCATCCCTGCCCATAACAAACCCCCATAAACGCCTAACTATAATGCGCTCATTCTACAGTTTCGTAACTAACCGCAGTTTCTCTTCGGTATGTCCTTCCTTCAAACCTCCGACAAACACAACTTTTGATGTAAACATGTTTTCAAGTCGTTCCATGTTTAGCACGCGTTTTACGACGATTTGAACCGGCTCATCGTTTGCTGTAGCGTCGTTTGGCGCTGACTTTTCATCAGATGTTGCTGGCGGTGCCGGCTTCATCATGTGCGGTCTCTTATTCATTACGGCTTCGATTGAATCTAACTCCCGAAATTGAACAAAACCAAAGCCGCGGCTTTTGCCTGTTTTTGTATCTTTGACTGTAAAACAATCCTCAATCTAAAAAAACTCAAAATAACGTACCAATGCCTAAACGCATGACAAAGGGAAACCTTCCAGTGTATTTTGGAGTAGAATGGAACGCAACGTAATTAAAATTCCAGTTCAAATTTTGCCCCTAAACAAACCCAGATTTTTTATACAATTACACTGGTAATTGCGGGGGCACATAGGCGGTTAACGTTTCATTTTACACCACGCTAGGTGGGTGCTATTTTAGAGTTGCACCTGAGTCTACTTATTCCATGTATTTTCAGTGAAAAAATACGGGTCCGGGTTTTGGCTTCACGAAATTGTGGGTCCGGGTATTTCAAAGTGGGTCCGGGTATTTCAAACCAGGGTGGCACCGAATCGACGATTTGACCGAATCCGAATCCAGTGCTAATTTGCCGAATCCGAAACAGAATCCGAATCCTGCATGTTGCAAATTTCAGATATATCTATAATTTGTTTCAGAATATCAACGCAATGCCAGCCGTATAACTTTTAATACGTTAATATATTTCGTCCGGACGTCAGTTCTGCTGTATTTGAGATTTTCATAACCCATGGAAGCGAAATTTACCTTCGATGATTTATTGTCGGCGATTGTCAAGGTTTGCATACTATACTAATGAACTATGTTTCATTTTTATCGTCGTTTTTTAGTAAAATATTTTAATTTCTATTGACTAAACTTTAATACAGAGCTTTAAATCCCGGTAAAAAATTTACCGGAACCGGAACGTGAGAAAATGCCGGAACGGGAATTCCGGTTGCACCTTGAAATGTATTTATCTAAGCGGTACGCTTAACAATAATAAAGGCGCATATAAAAAATTATTCGTCGAGCCTGATGGGAAATACTCCGCTCTGAAATCCCCGCTGGTCGTGGTGCAATACACGGGGTACGAATTGCTATACAAAATTGGCCGGGAGACACACTTTCATATTGGGATATTTATATCATACCCGTTCTGCGGCTAGAATATAAACAGACAAAATCTACATTTTAACGGTTTATCTTATAAATTAGTTTGTTTCATTTGATAAATTTTGGAACCAAGTTCAGATTTACATTATCAAAAATTCGTAGTAAGGATTGACTGGGTTTTAGCTTTGAAAAGTTCAGAGTCCGGCTCGGGTATTTACCTTAAAATGTTGCAAAACTGTATTTTTGCCAGATAAGGTTCGTTAAAAATTTCTCGTTATTACAAAATTAGGTATGTAGTTGAAAGGAGAGGGCATGGAACCCGCACGCACATCATCTACGTATAGCGATATAGCATTAGCATACCTCTCCAAACTGGGAAAAGTATTCTTGAAGCTGATCTTTAGTTGTTCCCTTTGGCAGACTGCCGACGAACAATTTCTTGGCATCCTCCTGGAAACAAAAGGCTTATTTTAATAAACAGTTCAACGTTGGTTTGCAAAATACCGAGTAACCGTAAGCTTTCCGCGATTCCTGGTAGCCCGAGCGCTTTAGGTGCATGTATGTCACCGATCGTAACATTTGAATCGCCTCGACCTAAGAAAAATACTGATGTGGGATCAGTACAAAATTGACAACAATAATAGCGCTAAACACTATTCGTTCTGAAGTCTAACATGTTTATTACGTACATCATGTCCCACATATACGTACCAATTGTATATCAGGCTACGGTGCAGCGAGATGACATGGAAGGAAACTAGGCCTCCATTTTCAAGTCTCAGTAGGTTTCAAACCAAGACCAAGCGTTATACTCTAGATTATAGGTACATTTGTAAAAGTTACTATAACATGAATCATGCGATAAATTACTCTTTACAAAGAAAAAAATGAAATTAAGTTACATTTAGATATCCAAAATTGGGGTATTTTCGAAAAAACTCGGCAGGCAACCCATGCGTATGTTTGCATTTCCATTCGTTCTGGTCGGCAGTAAATCTAGATTATATTCTCATCCCGGTTTCTACTCAGATGTATATATTAGTTGGGCAGGGAGCAGGGATTTTTATTACGGCCGAGAGGATAAACAGGTTTAGAAACTGAGACTTCGTTATTGATGTCCGCTAGGAGTGCCAGTTGTGGCAAATTGTTTCAATATTTATGAGTTATACTAAAATTGTGGTGATATCGCTACTTGGGGAACAGACATACGACTGCAAAATTGTCGAAAGTTTTGTTTTTAAAAGCGAACTGAGATACTTTCAGTTCGGTTTGAACTGAACGATTTGCTTATTTAATCTGTGGGTCAACAGAATTTTAGTGAACTCAAGTATCAAAACTTTTAGTCTCTATCTGGAACTTCATATGTATGAAATTTCAAATAGTAAAGGTTATGGGGCAAAAGCCAGCCAGAATCACTAATATGATTTCTGCGACAGTACAATTTTTATTGTGCGATATAAGAATCGGAACTCGAATCGGAATCGAAAATGCGGTTTCACCCGCTATGTTTTGTACAAAATAAATGAATATACCGAATTTAAACTGTTTTCTTTCTCAGTCTTATATTGTTAGTTTTATACGTACGAATATAATGTAGGTATAATTGTGTACTGCCCACAGCAAACCATGGGAAAATAAAAAATACCGTTTGTGTATAGTAATCTTAGGTACAGCCAGATAGCGACTGGCAGGGATGGGCGGTCTCGATCAAAAAAGCGATACCGAGACCCCTCGGTCTTGGTCAATTTTTAACCGATACCGTAAATAAAAATACGATTTTTTAACAAACGTTTAAATATTTTTATCTACTGTGAATTTCCACTTCATACAATTAAAACTAATAAATCGCCGCCATAATTTTTAACTGTATTGTTCACTTCGCTGCTGTCGGCCATACCCTTCGAACAGGCTCGGGACAAATCATACTGTCTCAAAACACCCTCGGTACAATTCCTAATTCAGAGCTATAGTTTTGTTTTTGCTCCCGGACAAACAGAATATACTGGAAAATTTATTAACATAGCGTGACGTTATAAAAGCGGATGACCCATAATGTTTTAAACAATGCCTTAAAAGTTTTAAATTTAAACGCGAAAACGCAACTATTTGTGCTTTGTCACAAAAAACCGAGTGTTTTGGGTTTCCTTTTCAAATAAGTTGTTGGCTTGGGTATTTCATTCTGTTTTAGTGAATGAAAAGCTTCACAGCTTTACTTGCTTAGAAAGGAGGTATTCCTACACGATTTCAAAATAACGCCCACTTGTTAAAAGTAGTGTTATGGTAGTCAGGACCGCAACAGTAAGTATCCGGTAGCTTTGCACTGTCCAGATATCCGGTTCTGGTGTAATATCCGGTGAAATCTGATATCCGGTCCAGGTATAAACCCACCGAATACCGAATATTTAGGGCTGTCCCGAATACCATTGAGCTGCCTGTATCTAGTTCTGGTAAAAAAATCAATATTCGGTTCCGGTATATAGTAAATTAATATCCGGTCGCACTCTGGTTCACAACCTTTATTGGGTTCCATATTACAATGTTGCTGGAAAATCTGATAAAGACAGCCAGTGTTAATTATAGCGCCGTAACAGTATCTGTCAGCTTATTCATTCCTATTCCTAACCCATAACCTCAGTGTAAAAATAAGTACGGCTGTTCCGATTTACATCCTTTCATTCAACAGTGCTCATATACATGCTATATCCGGTAATATGCGACTCCATTTCCTGTAAAAAATAAGTATGGTGTACTAAATTTGGAATCGGCATAACCAGATTGATCAAAGACCGAACAAAGATTTAATTTCTGTAAGTACTGGCAAGGAAGTGACTTTAGGTTCGGTCAAGCCGCGTCTTCGTGCCCTGATTACTCAGTGGTATAGGGGAAACCTTTGAACCCCTAGATCTTAAATTTTTTCCGAAAGCTTAAGAGATTGGAGAAGAACACGACAAATTACGAGATCTCAAGCTATCAAGTTGCAAGACCTGGACGACTACCAATGCGGCGTACGTATCGAAATTACTCCACCATTTTTCATACATATTCGATAATTGCCAAAACAAGTTTACGCCTCGTCATAAACAAGACGATAAAACCGAAACAAGCACAACCCGCGCTATCGGAACGGATTCGGATCGGGGACCATCCCTCACCAAAACGGAATGTTGTCCAACACCGGATACCGGATATAGAATGCAAATATTATCACTGTTGAAAGTAGTTAAGTCGAGCAAATTCGCGCCCTGAGATGAACATCAAACGGAACCGTGATAAAAATTACTTAATAACTTTTTCACTACAAAGTAGTATATATGCGAAGTGTTATTTTGATTTTGGTGTTGGGATCGGAAATGTTCTATAAACCGACACCTATCAGTGTTACATACGTATAAGTATTATATATTATATACATACTGGATGCAAGGTTCAAACCACCAATTTGCAAAAAACATGTGCGATTTACACACCTTATGGTTGATTTTTTTGTTTCTTCGGTTGCCAAGGTTCATATTTGCGGACCCATAACGACCTGTTGGTTGACTAAGCATTGGAGGCTGAAAATATATACATAAAATAATTCGATATATACGTAACTATTCAGCTGTTTTCACATACGTACCTATTTCGTTGAAATTTCTGAGTCGCTATCACAACACTATATAAATTATATAGTAGATTCGTACAATTAACTAGAGTTTATCCAAATAAGCACTGAAAGTTCAATACTTAATTCAGTACGTATATTTATACATGTACATGTTTGTAAATGCTTGGTGTATATACGTCTGTAAAATGTAGGGATGTGCCGATACCAGGGTGCAACCGGAATTACAATTTACCGGAGCCGGAACCAGAATTTGAAAATTTTACCGGAACCGGAACCGGAAAATTATAAATGCATTTCACCAAAAATTTCATTTAAATCGTATTTTTTGCTCTATTATTTGTGAAACAACCTTAGTCGAACATAGGTATTTATTTTATTTGTTGTATTTTAGATTTTCGTCGTCGACTGAAGTGAAATCCACCATCAACGGCTTATATTCTGAGTACAAGTGGCTTTCAAAAGAGATTCTTAAAAATTAGCATAGTTAAGAAAACGGCCAAATTTTAACACCGGAATTTTTAAATCCGGTAAAAATTCACCGGAACCGGAAAGTGAAAAAATGCCGGAACAGGAATTCCGGTTGCACCCTGGCCGATACCAAAATTTTTGCCGATGCCGAACCGATGCCGATTTTTACTTTAGTACACCATATTTAATAAACAGATAGGATACTACATAACATCATTCAATGCGTACGTATGTATACTATTTTTTAACCACATGTCGGTTTACTAAAATTGGAATCGGAATCTGCAAAAGTTGAAAATAAGAATCGGCATCAGCAAAAATTTTGGTATCGATCGGCACGTCCCTAATTTTTATCATTTTTTAGTAAAATATATATATTAAATTCCGTCGACCAAAATTTAGTACCGTAATTTTTAATTAAAGTAAAAGTTACCTGAACCAGAAGGTGAAAAATGCCGGAGCACGAATTTCATTTGCATTTTGTCACCACCGATGCCGATTAATTGGCACATCCCTACCTGGCTTCTCCACAGCTTGAAAATTTCCGCCGGGGGGCGTTTCCCGGGACCCCCAGGAGTTTCCTGGGAGGCAGCTAATTTTGCTGGTGGGCAGTTTTCCTGGGGGCCCCCAAATGATCCGGGGGGAGGTCCTGGGGGGCAGGCTTAAAATTTTGCCAGCCGACTTTTTGGACCATTTTTTATTCTAGATCGTGTTTCCAACTCAACTGAAGATTACTCATTGCTCAACATGACAAAAATTCCCCGCAAACGCTAATAACAATAATTTTAACTAATATTACTGACAACTTTACCAGAAGTTGAAAGAAGCACAATTATATAAAATATAGATAATCTATAATTGAAACTGTGATTAACATATATTTTATATATTAGTCACAGCTTCAGTTTATCATAAGGCTCAGGCGGGTTGAACTTGTTGCTGCAAGGTACTTTCGAATGCTGTATGCCCTGAAACGGTCTTTATATAATTGTGCGTTGTTCAGTTCATTATTGAATTGTACTAGTTACTACCGGTATTTGTAACGCTTTTAAAAAATTTTTTAGTACTCAGCGTAATATAAAACCACATTTTGCCGAATCTCCGCCTCAAAAAAAGTCCAGGTCTTTATGTTTTAACATTGAAAATTTTTGGCTTAGAAAAGTCCTGGGGCCCCCCTTGCTGGGGGCGGCCGAAAATTCGCCGGGGGGCCTTTCCGGGGGCGTCAAAATTTTCGCCGGGGGAAAATGATAATTTCGAAAAGTGCTGGGAGCCCCCCTCCCGCTGTGGAGAAGCCAGCCTACTAAATATGTCCCAAGAAGTGAAACTGATACCATTCCAACGGACAGTTATGTGCAAAAAGTAACGGCATGGAATCAGCAATTTTTTGCCGTGCCGATGTCGAAACTCACGAAAAGTGCCGATTATTACTGAAGCCAATTCATCGGCACATCAATATAATAGATAGGTTACAACGGTATGGATGGATATATCGCAGGGTTCCAACAGGAACATAGTTGTGCCGTAACAGGAACTGCAGTTTTCTGCAAGAACCGGAATTTGAAATAATTTTTATCGCCCAATTGCTGCAGCTTACGCCAATTTTAAGCAATTTCATCGTCAAGTTTTGCGAAAACACATCAGAAACAGTTTGTATAACAAAATTGAACGGATGCAACAAATTCATCTCGCATATGAATAATTTGCCACAAAACAGTAAAAAGTCCGATTCCTGCATCTTTGAATGCAAGAACAGGATTTGAGTTTTTGCAGTACTTCCAAACGAAACCGGAATTCCGGTAGCTCTGGCTATATCGGCATTTTGCAACACGGTTCGTTCTGCACTATCTTCAAACAAAAAATAAACTAACTTGTCTCAAATTACGTTGTGTTTTCTTCCAACTGCCGTAATAACCGTATCCAAAATGCGGGTCGCTGTAATCTTGCTAAAATCATGAAAAAAAATGTTTTTAGCTTATGTACCGTTGAAACCGCTGCTCGACAGACCGACAGCATATTGACTGTACATGTTCTGTCAAACAGAGAAACAATATCAGCAACATGAAGCAGCAGTGTGCAAAAATTGGAAAGCATGCTGACCGATTGCCGCAATTGGTTACAATTTCAATACAAAATCACGTTTTATGGGGGCTTGTTTTTCAGCAATTAAAATTACGCTCACGCAGTCAATGGAAATGTCCTAACTAAATACGAAACTGACGCACTTAATCTGGACCTCGCTTTAATTGCGTTTATCATACCTCGAGTGCTAAGTGCAACTTCCTAAAATGCGCGTGGCATAAAAAGTACCACTGCATGTTGCGTTTTGCACATACTCTCGATTATGTGGTCAACTACAAGCAGAGCACAGCTAAAAATAGAAACAACGCACACTCTTTCACGAATTTATTCCGATGTCATACTCTTATTGAAAAAAGCATCATCCAGTACGTACTTGGCAAGGACAAACCAGAAACTTACCAATACTGATTGCATTTTTGTTTTTATCCTATTTACTATTTTAAGGGCCTGGTTTTATTTAGTTAAACCTCCTGTAATAGTTAAAAACAGATACGAACCGGCACTAAATTTTCAAACGAAATTAAACGGAACAATATCGGATGTGAAAGTGACTGGACGCCGGGTATTGCACGATAGAATACCCGAATACATATCAGATAGCAAACACATAAAAAAGTCAGCACGTAATACATATTGCATAGCAGCTAGCTATGCAGTACACCGCATAATACACTAGTAAAACAACGCAAATAGCTAGCACACGTAGTTGAAGTAATGCCGCGAGAGCTCACTGGTTCGAATCAACCCGTGGTCATTGTTTCAACTGCTTCAGACTAACACTTACACACATTGTCCTTAAGACCATACACTATTACGCTGGAGCGCAGAATGCAAAGAGAACGCGATATTTCACTTAAGTTTTATCGTTGTTTGACATGTGAAATTTTCAATGTGGACTTCCAGTTATCAAATTAATCAAGGCGCCACAAACAGTCGAAAGACTTGCATACTGTAACAAAAAGCAAAATCCCTACTTAGACCACACTAGTTCCACAAATAAACATCACAAATTAGCTTCATTGCAAACATAATAAGCCCCCATATTTACACATACGCAAAGAATGAATTTATTCAGTACACATCGTTTAGAGCAAAATAGGGGATGGGTGCCTGGAACATGATTTAATTCGAATTTGACCTTTAATTGTGATTTGTCTTGAGTTATATAGCTCAATGTAAGTATTAGGATCATATTAAGCTTTCATGGCTGTTCTTGCGGTGCTATTCTGAACACGTATTAGTTTAACTTTGCAGAGAGGCAGAACGCAGCTTCAGCGATTGTCATTTAATCAGAAATGTGAACACGCAACGTAAAGTCTAATTCTCGCCTTTAGTTCAAAATCGACTCTCAGTCAGTGGTCGAGTATGCTACTATAACCCTGCCATTTCCTGAATTTCAGGGGTCGTATTCTGACATCTTTGTAGTAACTACCGCTTGGGCTCATATTCTCAAATGGGCCCATAGATAGAACGGGGCCGGACTGTTTTCCTGCGGGGTTGTAATAGATTCAGTTTAAGCTTTAGACTAACTGTTTGCTTATGCTTTAGGCTTAATAGGCTCTGGCCTAGGATAGGCTCTGTCATCCTTACGCTTTTAGGCTTTAGGCTTAAGCTTCGGCTTAGGAATATGCTTTATACTACTGTTCCAACCCTGTTCTGCATAATGGCCCTCAAATGCGTATAACACCTATCAATTGTCAGTGTTTGGTTTTCAGGAATTCAGGAACTATTGTAGATCACTCATGAACCAATTCTGAGTTCAACATCTGCAATAGTGATTTTAAAAGCCTATATTACTAACTGATAGCTGCCTGATGTAACGGCATCTGTGGAAGGCATTAGATTCCTAGCAACTCGTATTACATTAGACTGAACTGTAGTTGTGATAATCTTAGAAGCCAGGTGTTGTTCATTTGGATCCTCCGTTCCACTTGTTGGTGGAACAGCTGAGTTTCTGAAATTTTGATGCTGCTGCGTTTCCGATTGTAATTCGAGCACTTTCAACTGCAAGTCGTTTAGAAAGTTCGCATTTTGGGCTCTACGTTTTGACGTTCTGCATCGCAACGAACTAGCAAACGAGTGGAGGCTAACTGTGAGAGTGTATTTGACACATGACCATCAACAGTATTTCCTTAGAGCACATATAAACCCATGCGCGAATAAAGGTTAAGAAATGAATGCTTTTAAGCACAAAGTTAACAGTGTAAACGAAGGTGTTAACGGAGTGAAAAGAACGAAAACGGAAGTTGAACAAAAAGTTTCAAAGATATTGTTCTATCTGCCAAAGCATTTAAGTCGTGGTATACAAACTTTCACTGGGGTTTTTAAAATCTATAGGAATAAATAGTGGGTACATCAAAAGGCACGTTTGTAAGAAAATATTACGCATATATACATGATTTACACTAATTTTGAGCTCAAAATTGCTGAATTTCCGGTGTTTCTATAACGGAAACGAACAACAATTTTTTACCGGCGACGGAAAAGCATATCTAATTACACTCTGGTGCACGCGAAACAATATACAATTTGGATTGCTTAATAACTTATCTATCTGTGCAGCAGAAAACGTCCAAAAACAAAAGGGCGACCTTGGACTTGAGTGTCAAGATTTTAATCCTACAATAAGGTCGTTTTTGTCTGAAGTGGTAAATATTCACGCGAGATAGGGTTCAGCTTGTGAGTGGTTCTCAGAAGTTACGTAATGTTTTGGAATATTTTTAAATGTTTACCAATAAAATTTATGTGCTGTTGCTAAAATATAATGAGCGAATTGATTTCGACTCCGATTGCGACCAAGCTTATATTTCGGTTCTTACGAACGTTAAACATAGTGCGTACATGCTAATTTGGCTTCTTTTGAAAGTTTATTTATCATAACTAGGCAACCTTTTATCGGAGCAAACAAAATGAACACTAATTATCGTCATTTTGTAGCAACAGTATATAAAATTCAAAAGTTATGACCAGGTTGTGAACTAATTTTTACAAAAACTCACTTTCTGACCGCTAAAGCTCAGCATTCTGTGACTCTCACTATTCAGGGGCGAATATGATTCTTGTAAAAATTGTTAAAATATTGAGGTATATATACTCACTGTATTGACCCGAATGATGAGGGCAATAAGAGGGGTCCCGACTTTGAGTCCCAATCAATTGAAGTCCGTATCCCTAATAAAAGTTCGTAATCGGATACAGTTTCTAAATCCTAATTAAAGTCCATAAATGTCAATTATCCCTTGTAGTGCATGATGCACAGCCAAATAAAGTTGATTTCGAAACACTAAAGCATACTTAAGTTTTTAAGGCACCGTACGGGTGACGGACGGCGTCGGGCGGGTAAAGCGCCACACTCACTCGGGTCACTACAGCAGATATATAATGTATACAGCCTTTTTGATCAAAAACCAAAATCGAAATATTAGTTTATCAATTGAGAATTTTGTCAAATTTTTAAAAATCTGCAACAGAAACTAATCTCTACAGATCCTTACGCCGGCCCATGTAAAGATCAGGGGCGGAACGTTTTTCTGTGGGACTAGATTAGTGTAAGCATAAGCCTTAGACTAATTTATTTGATTGACTTAGGCTTAGGCTTAGGCTTAGGTTAAGGAATAAACTCGTTCTTACTCCTTAGACTTAGGCTTAGGTTTAGACATAAAAATATGCTTAGTTGCGGATCCAGGATTTCCATTTTCGTGGTGGGCAATCTGAGGTTGGTCAAATTGTTTCGTCTCTGCAAAGTTAGCTTCGGTGTCACCTTTCCGACTTCTTCTGAAGTCCGCCTTATATTATTCTGGGCTTTACGTACTACAGCAGCGGATTTGCACAATTTTTTTCATCTGTAGAGCCAAAAGAATAACAATGCTGTAAATATTATGGGACGTTTTAGCAAATATATTTCGGTATATTGGTCCCCCAAATATTTTTACCGAAATTATGTATGCTCCACAATTAAAACTGTGGCTTGGTGGAAAACTGAATGTCAATTCCGGAAGAAGTCAAAATTTTGATATTTGACATTTTCGTGTATTGGAATTGAGCTAAATTTTCAATCCATAAAATTCACTCAACACGTTTTTAAGAATTGAACACCATTGTATAGTGGTGTACATTGAATTGAATTTTATTTCAGTTTTTATATCGCAGTGTGTCAATACTTTTACTCACTACAAACATGGTGTTTAGGAGTTGAAACATTCCTCTGACTGAGTGTATTGCAGATGACATTCAAATGAAATAGAGTTTTATGGAATTGACAAAATTTAATAAAGATTTTAGAGATTCAATTGTTAGAAACGAGTTTCAACGTGGACTTCTGGAATTGAACAACAACGTGAAATTGAGATGTGGAATTGACGTCAATATTTTTCACCACCCCACAGTTTTAATTGTGGAGGATGCATTACGCGCCTGATTCCGCGCCAATTTCAGTTGGTGCTTGAGTTGTTTCACAAATTTATCTAAGCGGTCATGCTTATGTTGAAATTATATACTGTAGTGACCCGAAAAAGAGGGTGTTTGAGGAAACTGATATTTACTTTGGCTCTCCAGAGTGTACCCCACTTTTATTCGGTTGCGGACTGCTACATATTTTTAGCCCACCCTCCACCACCCTTCGTTACTGAGATATATATTCGCTATTGTAACCATATTGAAATAATCGTTTGTCTTGTACCAAATGCTTGAGCGATAATGCAAGGATATACTTGAACTTTCAAAACTTAGTATGCTTTAAAATTTCGAACTCACCTTCATTTGGTCATGCAGTCATTTTAGCATACCATAGGGATGATTGACATTAATGAACTTTAATTAGGATTTAAGGACTGTATCCGCTAACGGACTATTATAATAGAGACCCGGACTTCTCGCCAACTTTTACGCTAAAAATATGAATACAACTTTATCAGAAAAAACTCATTCATGCATTTTTTGAAAAAATATATAGCGTGTTCTAACTTCGTTCTTTCCTTTACAATTTCGCCTGTAAATTTGCACTGCCGAAACCCGGAGAAAGCGAAAGTGTTGAGAAAATTTATTATATCATTTGCTCAAGTGGTGATATCGCTTTTTGTGCTCTGCGTCATTACTCAACTCAGTCCAGTTAAATATAACCTACGTTTATTTAAAACTCCCAGAAAGACATTTCAAAAATAACGCAGAAAAGGGTATTAAATATGTTACTTACTTCTATTTACAGCACAACGTACGAAAAAGCATATATACTCAATGCAGAAAACCTGGTGAATCTGGCAATTCTAATTTTTCAACGAACTTATTAGTATATAAAAGCCAACGTTGCACTTTGTGGAAATAAGCGCTATGGCCTGTACGGTAATTTTAAAAAGTGCCGTGAGCAGGTCCCGAGCCAGCACCTTCTAAATGCTTATCTATTTACCATCCCCAGGTTTCAGCGTTCCAACCAATCAATGTTTAGTGCCCCCTTCATATATACACGCTGCAAAACTAATATCTAAATATTCGTTACACATACAAATATAATATGCAAATATCGTGGTTCACGTGGTCCTAACCCTTAAAGACGCCGTCGAAATGAGCGTTATTGACTAAAAATTAAGGCGAAATATGCGAAAATTTATGAAGATTATAAAGAACTGCATGACAAATCAAAACGATAGAACACTGAGTTATGAGTATGAACAATTATTTGTCTGAAAACAGATTTCAGTAAAAAATTAAATTATTTAAATTTTCACCACCGTTCATCGCTTGTGCGCAGAGACATGACTGAAGGCCAAATTTTGACCCAACGGAAATTTGGTTTAAGTTTCGTAGCTTTGACTTAAGCCGTAGCTTTCAATAGGAATTCTCTTTGCCAATTTAGTATGTATGATATCAAAAACCTGTGCTAGTTTTCAGCCTGTTTTATTTTGGCTTTGCAATAAATTAAGTAACTCGATCCAGAACTGTGAATTCCTCAAAACTTTTGACATCTCAACTTAAGTTTGTTTCTAGGTCCAAAGTCGACATTAACTCATAGATCGACTTGACAAATGCCTCAGCAACTCAGTCATCGTCTTTAGTCGCAATTTCGACAGATATTTGGCCTTCTAAATAGTTTGGAAATGCTACTGTAGTGACCGGATTAAGAGGGGGACTGATATTTATCACCTCCAGAGAGTACCTCCCTGTTATTCAATTACGGACTGTTACTTATTTTTAACCACGCCCTACGCCGCCGTTCGTTTCTGATATATCCAATATTTCAACTATTCGTTGAATTGAACGTTTATTTGTCTTGTATCAAAAACTTGAGCGATAATGTAGGGTTACACTAAGGAAAGTTTTCAAAACTTAAGTATGCTTTAAAGTTTCGAACTCTTACTTTATTTGGTTTTGGAGTCAGTTATGCGCTGCAATTAGGGATACTTCACACTTAGGTATGGACTCTATTAGGGTTTACGGACTCCTATTGATTGGGGCGCAAAATGAGGACCCCTCTTATGACTCCCTCTTATTCGGATCACTGCAGTATATACATGTCGATTTCTTTGTGTAAAGAGGAAAATATTGTCATTAATATTTGCAGTTTCAAGAAGGAAATGTAAACAAGTTTGCACCGAGGGCTGGTTTGAAACTGACACTTTAACCCCTTCTCACATTGAGTTGCCTGTAGGCAACTCAGTGCAGTGTATATACGTTAAATAGTATGTATCGCACCGTGTTTAACAATTACAACACGTATTCCTAGTACTAAATCACCACAAGATGTGAGAGCCCCCTCGGGCTCGAGCGTCAAGCTCCTATAGCTGAGTGGTGATGGTATACGCCTCAAACTTCAGTCACTGGAGTTCCAATCCTAGCATTAAAGTAGGTCTCAGGGGAAATATAAAATATTCATGTGAGAAAGGGTTAAGCGGAAAATTTTCAGTTTACTATCTTTAACCCCTTCTCACATTGAGTTGGTTGTAGGCAACTCAGTGCAGTGTATATACGTTAAATAGTATATATCGCACCGTGTTTAACAATTGCAACACGTATACATAGTACTAAATCACCACAAGACGTGAGAGCCCCCTCGGGCTCGAGCGTCAAGCTTCTATAGCTGAGTGGTGATGGTATACGCCTCCCACTCCAGTCACTGGAGTTCGAATCCTAGCATTAAAGTAGGTCTCAGGGGAAATAGAAAATATTCATGTGAGAAAGGGTTAAGAACATTGATCATATTTTATAGAGCCAAAGTCTAAAAACACCGGGATCAAATAAAAAGTTAAAGCCTTAAACGCGAATGCACTTGCATAACACAAATAATACTATAATTTCTTTTTGTTTCTGTTCAAGAACGTATCGTTCGTCATTGCTTCTAAAAAACTGCACCCCGCGTGATGACCATAAAAGCAACAGTTCGAAGCGATCAAAGTGCCAAGATGAGTATATTTTCGAAACCGCATAGTTTCATTTTTGTAAATTCCAACACAAAACAGCCGATACACATTTCACTGCAAAAACAATAGAACAATGAAAATATTGCGCAAATCTACCAGCCCATACAAGGCATCACATGTATACTATTGCACTTTGCAATTTTAGCCGCAGACAAAACTAGTTAAAAATATAAAATTAATATTATTTTTTATAACAATTGCACAAACAAATCTGGACCAAAAATTGAAACGGTTTCGGTATCAGCCACAGATGAACAATCGAACAGAAAACGTATTGGCAGTGGTAACCGCACGGTCAGAAGTAAACGACGTTAACAATTTGAAAAGGTAGATTTTGCCAACAGCAACTCGAAGTATTGCCCAAACCAGAAGTGATGAGATCACGACATACGCTGGTTAATATTTGTTCGACGTAGACGTTAAAGCTGTACAGCATTCTTGTACGAACCAATTTTAAAGCTGAAGATCGCGAGATTAATTGTTATTCACACAGACCAGTGCTCAGGGTACTAAGTTTACAAAGGTATTAAAATTAGCTGGTTTTGTGTTGAAGCGGGGTTCAGTGCAACCTTCTACGACGAGTAGATTTTGGGCAACCGAACCACCATTCGCCAATGTCCCGCGGATAACCGGGGACAACCTGAAACATTTTTTATTTCTTAAAATGGTTGAAGGACTGTAATTAATAAAGCTGAAACAGCCACGACAAGTTATCTTTTCGCCGTTGGTCCTGATATTTTTGTAAATAATAGATTCATTAATATAATTGAACACAGATTGA
Organism: Enoplolaimus lenunculus; assembly: GCA_030248215.1. NCBI lineage: Eukaryota > Metazoa > Nematoda > Enoplea > Enoplida > Thoracostomopsidae > Enoplolaimus > Enoplolaimus lenunculus. The sequence goes on from JASANG010001604.1 coordinate 46,496, forward strand.
TCTACTACCACTACCAGGTATATTTAGCTAAAGATATGCGTGTAAAAACGCTGGTTACGGAATCAAAAAGGTGTGATACCAAAACAAACATAATTCTTCAACGCTGAACTTTGACATTTATTGATAAATTAAAATCAAAAACTGAGTTGCCGTAAAAGTTATTACCGAAGAGTATATCTACAAATTGGACTGCAAGTTCGTCGGATTCCAATGCCCCCAAATTAGGGATTTGAGGCTTGGTGTTCCGTACATGAAACGCAGTTTACGAAATCAAACGGTAGACTTATGGATCATTGGACGACATAAGGTATTGCATTTCTATGATCGGAAGTGTTGAGAAAACATTTTTGATTTTTGGCCACATATGTTTCATCTTAGAAACAAGTAAACACAAACCGTTCACTAAGATATCGTAGATCAGTCGCTGCTGAAAGAAAACTATTGCAAATATTTTTTCAAGTACGTACCTTCATATGTCTCCATCCGCTCAAGCGATAATATTTGTCGCCAGTAAAAACGTACGTCTTTCCATTTGACCATTTCAATGCAGCGTCAATTTTCGACGGAAACAGACTAGATATCTCGTAGATTGATCGCGGCCACGTCGGTTCCAAACCCCATCGCGAATACTGCCAATACCGTGAACCTTAAAGTAAACACAAAATATATAAAAAATACCTACTTTCAACCGTAGAGCAGATCACCATTAAAACGAGCTCTGACTCCAATTTATCTCAAACAATGATCCGTCTCGAATATTTTAATGTTATACAAATGACTGAAATATTTTACCAGCTAATTTTCAAGTTTTTAAAATTTTAGAAATGTACCTTTGAAAAAATACGGTTTGTCGTCATAACTCCAAATCATTGCAGCGTCAATATTATTTGGTATATCAACTAAACCAACGGCTATTTTTCGTGGATATCCTTTATAACGTCTGCCGTTTGGATCATACAGCCAATAAAGATCGTTCTAAAATTTAAACCATATTTAAAATATAAAGTCATAATTGCAATCGCAACTTTTAGGTTTATAAGATTTTAGAAACTGTTAATTTTTTTAGATGCAACTGTTATCGCTTATACATAATGTAAAACTAATAATTAGAATTGATCTAATCTTGTTAGGGTGTCGATATACTTTTTGACTATTTTAATTCAAGGCACAGTCGGGCTTCATGCGGCGCCGTGTAGAAACGTATGACAAGTATAGCGCCGTGTGTTCATAGTGCTTCGGTCTGTTGGTGAGCCCTTCGCCAGTGAGCTGACAAGGGGCTTTCGTTTCCAATACAACCTCCTCCCCTTAGACAAATTTAAGCCTTCATAACCACGAATTTGCCTGTACCTCCTGAAAACTGTTAACCACTGCAAGCACGTTGAGCTGGCTAATGGCATACAGTGAGCCTTTGGCTTCAAAACTCGCTGTTCAATTCTATGCCATAAACTCATGAGACGCCAAACAAACGTGTATTGTTTAAGATTTCCAAACTTTGATACGGCACGACCGAGAGATCTTGCTCCGGTGCCAGCTGTACTTTACCTTAAAAAAGTACGTGTCTCCGTCGTAATCAGTAACTGCAGCATCTAAATTTCCAGGCAATTCATCCCAGTCTTCAGTTATATTTCTAGGAAATCCTTCGTCGAACGATTTTTGCGACAAACGCCAATAATAATCACCTGCAAACCGCATAATCTATGAACATTTAGTGAACTACAATTGTGGCAAAAGTATCAGTTTGGGTCAGCTGTGAGAGAGTCTTATAAACGTATATATCTGGTCAAAGTTAAAGTTGAAAACATTTTGAAACACATCAGAGTTTTGTCACTATTCGGCAGTTTCAACACAGAACAAATATTACTTCGTAAACTTCACAGGAAACATAGTAAGGAAACTAGCGTATAAACGTTTTTCGTTTTCAAGTGTTCAAGCGGAGTAGCAAGCGACATCTAAAGTGCAGCAGGTTGACCTAAATCTTGTCAAGTCAAACACGTCGTCTTTATTTTGACTAGCAATTGCGATGGATGTATATACCCAATCCTTCTATCTATTCTTCCCGAAGCGTTTCAGCTTTGCCAGCGTTACCTTGAAAAGCATACGTGCTTCCATTGCCTATCACAGTAATTGCATCGAGGCGAACGTTATCACAAATATTTGGCAGTGACTGATAATTAGGATGAGGATGTGATTCTAATGAAGTCCAACGATATCGAGACCCGTCTGAGTTTGTGGGGTCAGACCGTGAACCACCAGGTTGTTGTTGTTGTTTACGTCGTTCATTTCCGCGACGACGGCCAGGCCATGGGATATCATTGTTGGTCGCGCCGCGTGGCAAAGTGACTGGAGGCTGTTGCCCTGCATTTCCGCGGGTTCGCGAACTTGAGTCGTCTCGACTGCTCGAGCTTGCGGATAATGCTGCGTTTGAGATGAGAGCGCGTAGAGAATATGTTGGTTTACCTGTTGTATAAATACTAAGCTTTGTAGTAATACTTACTCCCAGCAAAGCAGTGTGTGATAATTGAGAATATCGAACGTAGAGCGGGTACGCATCTAAGGGATCAACGTGTAATGAATTCCACTTATCGTTCATTTTATTTTTGAAAATGCATTAGATACAAAATTTAACCGCAAGTATCAGAAACAAATCATCGTCAAACTATATAGACCGCTCAGTCATAGTTTAACCACTCGTTATATACTGCCAGACTCACTTAGGCAAAGTTTTAAAAGCATAAACTAAATTTCAGAATAAAACCAAAGTGTTAGCTGGTTGTTATTTACTATTGAAGTATACCGGTTGCAGCAGTTGTTGCCTATAAAATTTTCATTGATCAGTCTGACTTGATACTATGTTTATCGGCCAAATTAAAGGATGTTTGACGCGTCTGTCTGTTTCCTCTCTCACAGCCACTGCTGTGTACTAGGTCCGTCTTTTCAAATATGTGTGGCACCTATCAACAGTTAGTGATTGGTCTTCTAACTTTCGAACCATTGAATGCTGAGGCTTAAGATTCAAAACATTTTTCATATATGATTTGTTCTACTACTGTACCAATGCAGCTTTTATTATATCACAAATATATGCTTCGTACTGAACATGCGAGAAAGCAATTGCAAGTAGAAACTCATCTGCTCGTTTGAATTTTTCAATCGCTCAAGTGTTGCGCTATGAGCACTATGTGACAAATGTTTGTATGTTTTTTGTGGTTTTTATTTGAGTTTTATACATTTTAAGCATAAGCAATCAACTTTATTAAATAAACAAAACATTAAATCGGGACGCGCTTCAGCCAGAAGGAAAACCCTTCAGCTTTTAGTCTACGGTAAATATTAATTGTATGATCGGCAATTATATTCTCTTATTTACCGCAGCGTAATTTATTAGTTGAGCATTTTATAATATTGCACTATTTCTATATACCTGAGTTTACAGTTTATTTGTCTTTCAAGCTGAGGTAAAGTTGAAACTTATCTATTTGTTGAAGTAAATTGTGGATTACATGTTTCTTACCGCGAATATATGGAACGAAATAAATAATATAAACAACACAACAAAATACAACAAAAACATTACAATCTTCGAAAATAAACAACCAATTATGAACAAGAATGGTATCCGACAGTCTTCGGCAGTGGCCGATACAGAAATCTCTGACAGGAAACCGCCCGATATACAATAGTGATATAAAATCCTGAACAAAATCTAAAGTGAAAAATCTTACTACAAAGTTTTAGTTCAGATCACGGATCAGTCAGTGGTCTCTGGTCGAAAGGTGCAAAGTGAAGTTTATATTTTCAAAATTCATCGTAAAATACCGTTTAGCTGTAGGATTGTTTGTTTTTCAAGCTAAAGTATATTTGTGGTACTGTGACGTTGTCATTTCACTTGAAACTTTTCACGGAGCTGATATGATCGACAAAAATCTTACGTAAAAATACTATACAATATCCTTGCATGTTCTGTAATATTTTAAGCCAAAATAACAGTGTGTTTAAGCTTCGCAGTTGTTCAAGTAAAACATTGTTACGATGTTTTGTAAGATGATCTGAGTGCCAGCAGACAATTTTATTCAGTACTTGTAACAATAAAAGCCAAAAAATTATATTTTTCAGAAAGCGTAAAGTCGGTACAAATTTCAGCGTTCATTTTCTCAAGTGCGTTGAGCACCTATTGCCAGATGTCGTCAGACCTTGCATTTTTAGAACCAGCGACCGATTCGGTTAGAAATTAGGAGTGAAACTTTTCGCATCAGCAAATCCCTCAGTTTGCAGGTTTAAAAATCCATTACTAACTAGTGATAGTCGTACACACAGCTGCGAATACAGCCTGAGACCATAATCAGGTTCAACGAGATCAATTATTTTACAATTGACCTCACAATGACTCCACTTTGTCTAGTGAACGAATCCGGTTGCCACTGATTTGATGTGCCCCGATTGCTACCAAACCAGCGAATACTTCTTGGATGATAAAATTGAAAATTGTTATCTCGAATTACGACGTTTTGTGAATTACCCGTGTTTGAAACCTGTTGTATTTTTGAGCCGCCACGATAACCAATACTTCCTCCATTGTAGCGGTAATAATCGTAGGCGCTTCTATTTCGTTGCCAATAACGCCTTGGAATAGGCCGCTTTTTTGGCATATACGGATCGGCCACGGGTCGAATTCTATAACCAGGGCTTTCGCCGGCACTACCGTCCGTATTATCGGAGTTGGTAGACCAACTAGGAATAATTTCAAGTGGAATTGAATCAGGTCGGACAAAGTGAACGCGTTCAGGATTCAATCGCTTAATTTCAGCCTCAGTCATATACCCTGAGCACCATTTTGTAATATTTTGACGTTGTCGCAGCGTTCCAGATGTCGCTTGTTCGCTTAATATTTGTTGATATGACGTCTGTTCAACACGACAACCGCAAACATTATCGATGCAGTAAATATCTTCAAACTCGCAGTTGCACGGTCTATGTTGGTTACCTAAAAATACCATTTTATGTTTAGAAAGCAGTGCCGACGAACGATAAACTAACTATTTTCATTCGCAATAGTTTAGTATTTTTATAAACAGAACATTTCATATTCTTGTGAGATTAAATGTTGAAACTTTTTTAATTTCTCAACGAATTATAACAACTGGAACATTTTGCTAAAAACAGGGGTCATTTTTCGTTTTTTACCGCATGGATGTCCTTAAGTTGCATCGAGCACACGTGTCCTCTTCCCAATTCGATAGGCATCCCTGAATCATAGTACAAGCGAACTAATGAATTCAAGATAAATGCTATTCGCCTCTGACATTATGCTGTTAGCACAAAATATTTCTAAGCTAAGTTTTTATACAAGTTGTCTAGTTTCGCCGAAATTCTCCAACTGCAACTATTACATTAAGATTTGCTGATATTTGTTCGTTGAAGCAAGAGTGCATGATCACTCTATATAACAAGAGTGTGCAACTGGGTACATTCTGTGTATTGCAGAATGTACCACCACGCGTTGCATTTTTGTTCGACCCCCATAGGGGGGGTTTAAGCAAGAGGTTAACAGTATGCTTCAGTACACCTACCCCCTCCCTTAAACAAGGGGGGGTTACAATTTTCTCTTTTACTACGATATAAAACTGCATAAAGACCACCTAAACAAGGGGGGTAGGCCAAAAACGCAACGCGTGCCGAGTACATTCTTTAATACACAGAATGCACCCAGTTGCACACTCTTATAAAAAGTGATCATCCACTCTTGGTTGAAGTAATATTCGATAAGTTTTTTATAAATTTAGAACAAAAACATTTAGAAGCGTTATGTACTTACTCTTTTAAAATCAGTTAAAACTTTGACTCGATGCTACTGAAGAACATCGGTTTTCATATACCGTCACCGCTATGACAAAATATTTTTACATTAATTCTAAGGATATTAGTACTAATTCCTGAAACTAAAATGCTTTTAATTTTAAGCTGGCAGTTTTATAGAATTTTGTTCTGGTTTAAAATACCGAAAGTTATGATCGAACGCAACTCATACCTGATGCAATTTTTAGTTACGGTAAAATTTAACATATTGTTTAAATACTCATTATTTAAAGTCAACTGGGTATGATTCTGAGCGCCGTAACCGCGGCCGGATCGATCACCTCTCATACCCCTGAGTTGGTGAGGGCCCAGGCCAAAAGAGGCGCCCCACCTAATCAGTTGAATCGAAAACTGATGAAGTTTGAAATGCGTAAGGTATGATTCAATTTAAAGATGGATTTACTTCCTTGATCCACCATTTTGTAACTTTCGCTAAATTCTTAGGTTTAGAAGGGCATCCTCGCAGTAAAACACAAGCGTATGCTCGCTCGGACAATCACGGCTTAAACATCGAGAAATAAATGTTTTGAACATATGATTTCTGAGCACGAATCATAGCCAATCATATGTTACGTTTAGCACACTAATTACTTGTAAAACTTGCAAAATTTTGAGTATTATTGCACAAGCGAATTAAAGGTTACCTTTTGTTGTACGTCAATTATTAAATGCAAGTTGCAAGCGTTTACCAGTTACGATTCAGTTAAACAGTTAGTGCTTTTGCAAAAATTAATCAAAGCGCAATAAAAAGCGGACTTTGCTACCAGCTACTATTGTTACGCATCTAGCATATATGAGAGGCCCTTAGCCAAATGTGGTCAGTAGTGGGGGCACTGCCCTTTTTAAAAAAGTTGTTGCTTGTCCAAAAAATTTTCAACCTTGCTTGTAAGGCAACGAAAACCTTTGTATGCCACTCCTGAAAATTTGTTAGTCCCCCTAGCAGGGTAAGTGGTTACGAGCCTGATCTATAAATGCGGTAAACAATTGTTTGTTCCTCTACCACCACCAATCAAATATATTATAGAAATACAACGAAGGTGTATTGTATCTAGCTATGCAAATATAAATACAATCTCAAAATAGATATTGGTGAACTGGCTGTTGCTAACAGCCCTAAAACTTCAGTACCGCTGAAGATGAAACTGTAGCATCCAGAAAAACTGAAAACATTAAGTTCGCTGCTTTTATAATCCCAAAATCTCGCAAGAAATGCCAGTGGCAGCAAGAAATTCCAGCAAATTTTGGTCGTTGGATAAAAGTACAATCACTAATGGCTTTACTAAACTTTCCTACGCATGTGCGCTTTAGGTTTAAGCACATACTTAAGCTCATGCTTAGGCTTTAATAATTTGTACGCAAATTCGCAAGTCAAATATGCTATTTTACCTGGATAAACTTAACCGCCTATCAAACAAACAATCCATAAGTTAAATGTGATTTATAAACGCTGATTAATTGTTACACATCACCTCTGGTTTAAGTGTTAGGCCACGAGAAACAAAATATTTTGTCAAACCATACCGGGCTCGTAGCTATCACGTTTCTGATACTTACAAGCGAGTTGAAAACATTTCTATAGGGGGAGATGCAAAATTTTTCTAGCCTTGGCTCCCCACTAACTACAGGCCCAAACCATAAGTATTACTAGAGTATATACTGGGTTGGAGACCTGGTTAATTGAGCTAATCTTCACTAATTCACTGCGTGCAGCAGTAAAAAGCACTAATCTGAGCAGGAGTTGAAGCTTTTAGTTATGTCTTCGAGCTTCAGTATTAAATGTTGTTAAACAGCAGTGCAAACAGATATTTGGACCTTCTGAAATTTCTGACCAGTTCTAAATTTTGGTTATTGTATACTCCCCTCATATATAATTAGGTTAAGGCTTATCAGGTTATGCTTAAGAAAAGGCTTATGCAAATACTTAGGCTTAAGTTTAAGCATGAGAAAACCTCTTCATAAATCTAAGAACGGAAGGTGTACAAGAGCCCGAAATGTTTTTATGTCTGCATCTTAACTGTGATTATACACTAGTTCTAGCGACTATTTTCAAGCTCGAAAGCATTTATAGGAAGTGTTCTAGATAAGGACCGCTTTTTTATAGCATTAAGCTCACTATAAATCTAGGCATGGGCGTAGCAGCTGATCCAATACGATTGGGCCGCAAATGTGCTTTGGGATGCAACATATAACGGTGGAACGCACCTCAGCAGCGCTGCGATCGAAAAGCCATATGCAATTTTAATAATTTGTAAAATAAGCGCCATACTATATTTATAGAATTTTCCACTTTACGTAATGCAGGATGTTCTAAGTTCAAATATTGCCCTGTCGTATAAGCGCTGCCCACACAAGCGGGCTGAGGCGCTACTGAGCCTAGCAATGACAGTAATTTGACTAATGATTAGCTCCTAAACTATCGACAACGGACAATACGTACCGTATAAATGTTGCAATCCTTTAATATCGTCCTTGTGCAAATGTATCGCGTCTCCTGTATAACCTTGATAGAATGGCGCCATCAACGCTTCGTGATTATCTGAATGCTTCAATCCTAACGAATGTCCAATTTCGTGAGCGGCGACTGAGTACAAATCGATTCCTGAAATACTGTTTATAAAACTATTTTGATTCAGAGGTGCCATTTAAGAAGCCGTAATTTCAACCATATGTAGCTCGTATTGCCAGTCAGCAATAGGTTTTCAAACAAGCGAACTGTGGCAGTTGTGGATCGGAAATTTGGCACAGTAGCAGGATTAATTTTTTCAAGGAGTATGATAAATTTCAAAACTCAGTATTTTTTGAATCAAAAGTAAGAATATCTGGTTCGAACTAGTTGTATAGGTTACACACAGGAATATTGAAAAGCACAGTTTTGAACTATTTTATGTGGGAAAGTTAGACAAACCAGGTATAAAAGTAAATAAAGTCAACAATACGAACTTGAGAAAGTGGGTCTCTAGCGCTTTAAGGTCATAATCTTTTTCAGGCATATATATACTTAACCCAATCGTAGTATTCGTTAAATGTAAAATTTTACGTTAAATGTTACTGTAAACGCCGGTTGCGCCGTGTTTACTTTAAACTCAACGTTTCGAATTTAAATTTTTTACTCAGAATTTAACTGAACTCGACTCTTGTTCGAATTTGCTCAAACGCAACATTCAACAGGTTTAATGGTTTTGTTAATATCCAAAACATACGATAGACTTTGAACTACGGTATCTAAACTAACAGCAAAGGCTGAACCATTAAATGTTAAGAAATCTAATTCGAATGTTCACATTTGCAATAATTTAAGCTTGAGTTAATTTCTCATTTCTCCAAATTAAGAAAAAAACGCCATAATTTGTTTGTTTGCAAATTTTCATTTGAAAATATTCATGCCATTCGACGTAAAAAAGGTTATTTAACGAAAACTTGTTAGGACGAAATATTGTGTTAGTATCTCAACACTCAGCTAACTATTGTTGAGCACTACAAAACTTCAAGCGTATAAATACCGCTGCCAGTTCTCCTGGCACTATTGTAACCAGGTACTGATCCATTTGAATTTTTGTTTTCGTTATTGGACACAGATATAATTTTCTTTATTCTCCACCATACATTACGTTCCGATTCACGATGAATTTCCGGCTGGCTTTGCGCAGTATTTGCCGAATTTGTAATAAGCACTTTTGTTGCTGACACAATTAGAACGAAAATGTTATATATGGACACACTGACATCGAGCGTTGTATTGGCTGTTAGTTTTGGTTGGTTTAAGTTTTTAAGTAAACGCCCCGTATGCTGCAAAAATTTCAATTTCGAATGAATGTTGTGTCTTTGCGCTTGAAAGATCGAAACAAAATTTGAATTTTTATACGAATTGTGTAATTTGAAAGTTTTTACTGAGCAGTACTTGCTCGACTGTGTTGATAATCACAAAATTGTTGAACTTTACATTCATATAGACATAAAAATTCGCCTCAGGAAACCTAATGACGAGCACGTTTCTAAGGACGCGTACTAGCGGATGGGATAGCGAGGATACTTAAATTTCAGAAATTTCTGGAGAGACAAGAGAAAAAGCGCTTTTTGAAGGTTTTATAGAACAACTTTATGGTTTCTGTAGGTCAAAAAATGTTTTTATGAGATTATACGCTTTCGAAACGAAACTTGTGGCAACGCCTGGCACGCTTCGTTTGATTTCTTGTCTTAGTAAATAAGTATTTCACAAGTTAAGAAATGAATAAAACTTTGGCTACTATTGACTGTACAGTTTGGTTTCAATAGCGTATTTTTCAGAGTTTATAGTAAAATTTACTGTTTGTAGATATATACCTCTTGTTCCCAACGAAGACCACGGTTCTTCTTCATCGAAATGAACATCCCCGCCATATCGTGGAAAAAAGGCATGAGCCAAAATCTGTCCTAAAACAAGCAGCAGCGATCGTTGGAATGAGCATTTGCCGCAGATCGTTGTCGAGTACAGACGTGAACAGAATGTATTAGAAACGTATAAATTGAGCCTGTTCGAGCTCTTGTACACCTCCATATCACAGGCTTAGATTGAGCCTCAACCTTAGGTTTAGAAAAAGGCTTACACAAGCCAAAGATCAAGCGTTTTCTTAAGTTTCAACGTTAGCCTTAAATGTGGGGGTACAAGACCGCCGTTTAAAATAGATTTTATTAAACAATTTATCCACTAAAGAAAAGTTTCGAGGTTGTACCTCGTCCGTCAAACGGCTCCCCGTCGCCATGTGAACGTCGCACAAACTTCACATTAATGTGAACGTTATCATCTTCGGATTCAATGAAACGAAGCGGCGACTGTTCCTCCCAGACCTATAAACACGAAAAATTAACATATGAAAATAAAAAAGGAAATCTTGACCACGTTTAAGGATAGATTTAGGGTGGCGCTATATATCTTGACCACGTTTAAGGATAGATTTAGGGTGGTGCTATATATCTTGACCACGTTTAAGGATAGATTTAGGATGGCGCTATATATCTTGACCATTTCAATAAATCAAACCTGTCAAGTATTGCCCGACGTCGGCTGGCGTCGTTGCAGAATCAGACCTGAAGTGCCACATGACACCGTATAACTATTTGCGAACAAAACCGGAAGATCCCGACAAACGTAGCGCCATCCGAAAGCTTACAATCAAACAAACTAATTGGATCTGTATCTCATTTAATGGGCTTATAGTCGCCCAAAATCAACGCACCTTAAAAGCTTTTTTGATAACATTGTCGACTTTATCGCGGTCCATATTGCTTGTGTATTGTTTTATTTTGTAGCGAATGTCTTTCACTCCCCAGTACGAACCTGAAAACGCAATTAAAATTTTGGTTTCGTTTTTAAAAACATGTTTCAAGCTTCAAACGCGTGCTAATATTATCTAGAACTGATAAGTTGAAAAATTTATAAGTCTTATTTACAATGAGCTATGACCCTAAACGTAACGGAATTCCTGATATTTTGACAAATCTTACATCATGGGGAGCAATAGTAGTCAGGGTGCAACCGGAATTACAATTTACCGGAACCGGAACCGGAATTTGAAAATTTTACCGGAACCGGAACCGGAAAGTGAAAAATGCATTTCACCAAAAATTTCATTTTAATCTTATTTTTCGCTCTATTATTTGTGAAATAACCTTAGTCGAACATAGGTATTTATTTTATTTGTTGTATTTTAGATTTTCATCATCGAATGAAGTGAAATCCACCATTAATGGCTTATATTCGGAGTACAAGTGGCTTTCAAAAGAGATTCTTAAAAATTAGAAAAGTTAAGAAAACGGCCAAATTATAATACCGGAATTTTTAAATCCGGTAAAAATTTACCGGAACCGGAACCGGAAGGTGAAAAAATGCCGGAACCGGAACCGGAACCGGAATTCCGGTTGCACCCTGATAGTAGTATAAGCATATTCCTAAAGCCTATACCGCCACCCTTAATTGGATCCCTGCAGTTAGAGTCAAAACTGAATTTCGCAGTTAACAAGCATCAATTTTAAAAAATCATTGCATACCCAAAAATTTCTATATACTCTATTCGCTTTGCTGATGTGTACCCCTGTCCCGCAAATGAGTGGGCTCCTGAACTTTGTGTGCCCCGCCTCAAACTGATCCGACCATGCAATTTCTAGAAATGTTCCACCTTCGGCAAGGCGCACCTCAAATTAAACATCGTGTACTTGTTATTCATGTTTATTTGGCTTCTCGCTCGCTTCGGTCTTGAGTTTTCCACAACCATTATTATATATTGCAGCATCCACATATATACCCAGCTCCCGTGTCGGCATCAACTACTGTGCCAATGGAAAAAGACCAATCTGAACAAGTTAAAGAGGTGAGCTCAGATATCATTTATCGCGACAATGAATACGAATCTGACCTTCAATGGTGAACCGTTTTCTGCGTCTTCGCTTTCGACCAAAATACTGATCGTTAAACAGACGCGGCGACCCACCAAGCGACCGTAATAGCAACTGTGTATGCTGGACGTCTTCGATATAATTGTGATCATCGTCATCGCCAACATCTTTCACTCCACAACGTGGTGCAAGCATTTTTGCAATGGTTGCATCATCAAGGACACCTAAAACAACGAAAGAAAGCTTAATTAATAGCTTATATATTCATATATTATATGTTTCGGTATATCTGTGCGGTAACTGTATGTAAAGCAAAAAGATTGTAATATGTACATGGCCACATATGCCGGTATATGAAATAGTTCCAATGACCACATTGTGTACTGGTCGCATGCTTGGCTCAAGCGCAAGAGGGCAGCAGTTCGATTTCCTGTGATTAGTTCTTAACTTTGGGCAAAACTTCGAATAGGTATGCAGTCCGTGGTTATCTTTTAAAAAGTTCCTTTAGACCGAAGTCTACAGTTTACAATTACTCTTAGACTATAAATTTAATAAAAATTATTCAAATTTCAGTGTTTGTTTCACGTCACAGTTTTATGCTTTATATATTACATTTTCCTGGCACCATTAACTTCTGAAATTAGCGAAATGTTTTCGTATAAATGTTGATCATAGACAGTAGAAGTAAACTTTCACTTTAAGGCGTATTTCGTATTTATTTTATTGCAACATTACCCTAAATTAAAATATACCTTTCCATTTAATAGTTGGTTACTGATGCAAACTTTGGCCGCCAGCCAACGCCAATCTGTAAACACCTCCACATGTGTATTTGCTCATAAGTGAAGGCGGCTGAATTTTTGTTTACTTTCGCCAACTTGAAAAAATTTTATTTAAAAGTACCAGTGCCAGTTGCAAAATAAATGTTTCGGCCCTAAAGGCAACTCGCTTAAATTCTGCTAACGAAAATATAAAATAAATTGCTCAACTGCTTGGATTAAATTACACTTTTTACATCAAAAAATGAAATGTTCCGCCCATACGGTGACAAATCGCTGTTTTTTATATACAAATATTGAAAACTGTAATAAACGCAAAGGTAAAAGATAAGAAGTCAACTAGCATGTTTACCAAGCTTAGGCTTAGGCTTAGGTTTAGTACAAGAATTACCTGAAGCCTAAGCGTTTTCCTAAATCTTAACTTAAAGTTGGGGATTGTACCAAAGCCCTATCTTGAATCTACATAAACATGTTTAACTTTAATCCAAATCTAAAAACGAGATTTAGCACTAAAATTGCTTTTGGTTTCTTGCTCGTCTGGACGGGCCACTGCGTCCAAAGCAACCAGAAATTGCAATATTGATTTCATAATGCTTTACCGGTTTCAGGCAAACTTGCGAATCGTTGAAATGCGCGTAGGCCATTCTGATAATCTTCGCGTGTCTCCAGCGTATCTTTGCCTATTCCGCCAACTGCCGGCTTCGGTAGCCATCCATACTCTCGTAGATATTTCTGCGAAACACAATGAATTACTTTTCAATCATTGAAATAAATTAACAAACAAACAAACAAACAAACAAAAAATGCACAAATTTACTTATAGGTAAAAGGAAACCTAACATATAAAGTTAATTTTGTTTTTTACTGGGTTTTGCCTTCTAAATGTTGAAGTTTGGTTGTATCTGCCAAATCAAACTTGAAGATGACTACGTCTACACATACCTATTCAATAACAACACTTTGTGAATTAACGCCACAAAACTTATACTTTAATTATTTTTTGCTTTGAACGGAACATAACACTTCCATTGACGCAAAATGCATTTCCTGATGCACATCACAATGGTCACGAGAATACTTGCATAAACCATTGGTACATTCAGAATATTCTCAAACGGGATTTATAATAGTTTTAAAAAGCTCGCGAGCGAAACGAACGAGAAGCCAAATGTAATTTAAGTGCTGACCTTTAGTGCAACATATTAGATTTTATCGCTGTCTTGGTGAGCTAAGGCTGGGTTGCTTACACTTGGATCATCAGCCAGTAGCATAAACTTACAATCGCACGTTGTTCATTGAACAAAAATCGCAGCAGTACACGATTCTTAAACAATTCAGCATCTGTCAAGCTTGTGTCGCCTGTGCTTCGATGAGGTTGTGTAAATTTAACGTCTTTAAGCACACTTCCGAAGGTGTTTTGAGTTGTACCGTTACCAAATTTGACCTTAAATTCCCTACTGTTTCCATTTATGTCTTCATTATTTGTTTTTGTTGTGTTGTCGTTATTATTATTGTTGTTGTTGTTATTATTATAATTATTGTTGTTGCTGTTGTTGCGATTGCTATTATTGCTGTTGGCATGCTCGTTGTCGTTATACCTATCAATTCTACTGTTGGTCGTTGCGGTTGCAATCGATACCGGAAAAAATGTCTCAGAACTGTTATGCGTGACCGTTACTGGCTGGGAATTAACAACAATGGTACAAAATAGACTACAAACAACGATTGATGACGACACAATTGGTAGATTGAATAAATGTTTGATACACATGGCTGCTGAATGAGATTTTGGTTGGCATGGCATTGCGAAAAAAAACGAACCGGCTTTGAACTTGGGAAGCCGTTTTTTGTGAGACGTCTTGTTGAATACTTGGATTGCCCTTTACATGCCTGTATATTTGTATTTTTTGCAAACGGTTTACCAGCCGCGGTATATTATAGAATTTACGGTTTGATATTTGGATAATACTAAAATGAACAAGTAACAGAACGTGCGTAATTGTCACTTTATACACTGTTTGTAAAAACAAGGAATGTAGAAAGACGCTTAAATAAAACTTTAGGCAAAGTCTGTTTTGTTATCGAACACTGCATGTAAACCATGTGTAAACTGTGCTACTATAAGACAATATCACATATCGATATGATGGATACTTTTTGTGTTTTCTTCTATTAATGCAGCGTTTGTCCAAAACTGATGTGATTTTTAGAATATTTGTAGGTTTCTACTATATTCTATAGAGCTCTGATGGTCATTTCATCTAAACACCCGATTGAAATAAAGAAACCAGATAAAATGTAGCTGTAAATATCGAACTGTACCTCGAAATTAAATAACTTGACAATAAGCAGAAATATTTGCCTATATACACTGCCGCCTCACCATACAATTGGCGTCTAATGAGGCGTGGTGCATTTTTAAACCCAAAATGATATTAAAGTTAATTTTTAATTTAAATACTACATTATGAAAAGCTTGTTTAGTATACGCGTGGGCAAAACAATTATTTAACGATTGAAAATTTCCAATGGTATAATAGCGTTCAATATCAAACAGTGTCTCGAATTTTAAATGAAACTTTTCTGTTTTGTCGATACTACGAATTGTTTAAATATCTTTTTACCAATCAATAATGTATCAGTCTTCCACAAGAGTTGCTGATAAATTTCAGAAGTAAAATCGAGCTGAAACCTTTTAAATCCTGCACCATTTTGCTTGCGAAAGTTGTTTTGTGCAGTCAGGCCCGTAGCCAGCTTAGCTTGCTAGGGGGGGGGGCTAAAAATTATTTAGGAGGGGCATTACAGGGTTTTCAATGAGTTACAAGCAAGGTTGAAAACTTTCTAAGGGGGCCCAAAATTTTCCACGGGGGGTTGAGCCCGCCCGGCCCTTTCTTGGCAACTGGCCTGTGTGCAGTGCAAAAAGCAATGCAACTCCAAAAATAACATTTCCGTTGCCAGCGTAATAATAATCAAAACGGCATTAGAAGTTGAGATGTAGCTTTCGTTATTAAACATTACTATTCAAGAGGCTAAAGCGATAAGTTTTTAACTCACAAGTAAAGCGAAAAACTGCTCTGCCGGTCACAAGCCGTTTTTCTGGTCATAACGGGACTCAAGACAAGTTTTTCTTAAAAATTCTGAGAATTTTCCAGCAAATACATTGCCAAAAAATACATTGCCAAAAAAACAAATTTAATACTAGTGTACAAAGATCGATTACACATGCGTCGACCGCGCTCCCCCCCAGTAACAGAGAAACAGCTGTTGGTGAGAGTGGCGAGGAGGGACGCTGCCTGCACCTGCCGACAGCTACGTCTCCATAATTGAAAATGAAAAATTTGCCGACAACCAGACAATTTCCTGTTAGTAAATTGTTAATTGGCCTGTGTAGAAAATCTTCGTGTCTCCTCTACTAACAATTCTTGACTGTGGCGCTAGTAATTAGCAGAATGAACGCTAAAATGTGCACCTATATTTTTAGTTTCGCGTAAACAAAAAATAACAAGCGATTATTGCCAGTTTTATTAAACTCTTTGTATTTGTTTTCCGTCACGTTATTATAATTTATAACCTTTTGCGTTTAGTAACTTCAACACAACCAAAATGCAAACTGTCGCCGCAGTTAAGTACATCTTAATATAAATGATTGAGGGTAAAAGCTATTTTAAGCTTGATGTCAGCAGTGCCGGCAGAAGCGTGCCCGCAACCAACCCCCAAATTGTGTCAGGTTCCGACACTTAGAGGGCCCCCACTTGGGCAAACTAAAATTTTTTCGCTGACCACGAAGTTACAGAGGTGCATAACATCTTATTGGGAACCCCTTCGAACCTGTTTGGAGGGGGGTCGATTATCTTAACGCCGGCCCTGGATGTTAGACAAAGGGGAACTAAATATATTAAACCGTGATATGTACCTTGATAACATGTGAAATAGTT
This sequence comes from Enoplolaimus lenunculus, assembly GCA_030248215.1. Classification (NCBI taxonomy): domain Eukaryota; kingdom Metazoa; phylum Nematoda; class Enoplea; order Enoplida; family Thoracostomopsidae; genus Enoplolaimus; species Enoplolaimus lenunculus. The sequence goes on from JASANG010001604.1 coordinate 63,432, forward strand.
GTATTTAGTTGAATTCAGTCGAAACCAAAACGGCCACGAGGGTGGGCGAACGAGAGTGCTACTCGCGTTACGTACGTCTTCCCGCTTCAAGCCAAATTTTCTTTCGACGACATAAACCAATTCTGCGTTAGGAAAATCTTTCTTGTTCCTTCTATAAATATTCTTGCAACCTCTGTTAACAATTACTGACTCTAAGGCCTCGATTCAGTACACTCTTTGTCTTATACCTTTACTACTCATATTGTTCTTTTATACGATTTTCACGGCTGGCCGAAACTTATAGTTATGCCATAATGATAACAGCATAATCGCCAAATTCTACAGATTCTGTTTAAAATTTATTAAAATAAAAATATGTATTTTGAATTTAATGCCTGCTTAAACAATTCTTTCATAATATAACCTTAAGTACATACTGGCCGCCTATAGGTGATCTTGGTGAATTTGGTTGACTACAAACTTCCTGCAAACTAAACTTTAAACTCAGGTGGAGTGACTTTTGTTGGCACTTTTATGAACAAGTAAATTGCAGCAATAATTAGAACTTATGAATCCAGTCGCTGCCATTGGAACCTTTCACTTATGACTAGGCGTATAGCCAATTCCACGTGGTAATAGGGTCGAAACTTCTCCAATAGGTTGAACCCATTTGGCCCAACCTCTCTGCCCCGTTGATGGCAGCATAGTGCAGTCAATACGCTGAAACTACAACGTATGTCAAACAGAATTTACCAGATGCTCAAAGATTAAAACAATAGAAAAACTACAGTAAAAAATATCTCAGAAGTGTATAATGCAATATACTCGATTACACATTGCAAAAATTGCACGTGAAACTGCATCAATCTGCAAACGCAACACAGGTATGTTTTAACGTTTGCTCATTTTATAGTATCGCTTGCATTCCGCGCCCCAAAACCAATACTTTGAGAAAATGTAAAGCCTACAAGCCAAAGGATAAAGTAAATTTTAAATGTTTAGCAGAATCTTAAAAAGTTATTAGCGTTTTCGGCACAACTTAATCCTAAACTAAGCTTAAGTTTTATGCCAAAATTTGAAAATTTCGCCAAATTTGTGGGGAAAAGTGTACATAAACCAAAGTGTCCGTTTGTTTAATGTATATGAAATATTTAAACCGAAACTCACAAAATTTTGGTCTTTTCTAATAGATCTAAAACGACGGAAACTAAAACGAATAGAGAAAAAAGCTAATTTGTATCGGTTGCGGCTTTAAAATTTTGTGTTTTATAAATCTACTGGATGGGGTACATTCGGAGGTCTGTCTCTGGCTCCGGCAGAAAATTGACATCCGGTTCCGGGTCCAGTAGAATTTCTGCCCGAGGTTACAGCAATTTCGGCACCGAAATTTTGCATATTTAACAAAATTTATTTGGTTGGTGCTTTTCGTTTTAAGTTTTTGTACAATTTTTGAGATTAACCGCGCCTTACAGAAATTTGCTAAAATTATCAAATTAAACATCATCTTAGCAATGTGATTTCGCCTCACCGCCGGCTTCATCTCCAGTTCCGGTTGTTGCTGTTTTCCGCTTTTTTTGTTTTGGTACAATTTTGAGAGATTAACCGCGCATTACAGACATTTGCTAAAATTATCAAATTAAACATCATCTTAACAACCTGATTTCGCCTCACCTCCGGTTCTGTCTTCGGTTCCGGCTCCGGACACTTTTGTTGATCCCCGAATTTGGCTACGGTATTTTTAATTCTGGTTGCACTCTGCTATGGGACTATTACTGCAACAGCTGACCAGTGTTGTTTTTGTGTGATTGTTGAAGAAGAAATTTGGTAGTTAAATTTAGTTTCGATTCTCTCTTAAGCATTCACGTCAAAATTCAAATCTAAAAGAATAAATGTTTTGGACTGTGACATGCCAAAATTTTTTCCGATGAAGGTATTCGCAGGTTGAACTTGGTACTGATTGAGCATTTACAGATAAACGTGGGTAATTCATTATGACAAAAATTGCTGAAACGAGGAAACTAAGACATATTTTATTGCTGTATATAGCGCAAATTCGGAACCGCACGATTATGGGCATAGCCAGGATTTTGGAATGGGAGGTTAGGTTCCATATAATGTCGCAGATTGGGTTTCTTGTGTTGAAAACTGAAACCGTTTCTAAACCCCCCTGACGACGGGATTGACATCTGAAACCCCTAATGGCTACCACCATGCGCAATCAGAAACAGCAACGGGTTAAATAGGAACAATATATTCTCTCCCGAAATTCTTGGAGTACATGGCAACCAAAAAAGCACATTTAACAGGCATTATAGAATAACCTTCTGAATTCCAGAAGTGAAAAAATTCTTTCAAGGATTATATATTCCGACCCTTGTGAACTGAAATCCTGAGTCCTGACTACACCCCCTACACACAATGTAAGCACTCGTAACAAAGCGCATATTATAGGTTTTGTACACCGAGCAAAAAAATAGAAAATCCCTGAAACCCACAAATCATCAGGGTGCGAGCCAAAATTGACACAGATATAAGTGAAGAAGGGGAACTGTAAACAGAAGCAAAATACATATTTTCGCCCTGGGTGCTTATTTCACATTGCATAAAATAAAGCTGCTCATCGTTGTTTAAACTTTTGGGTTTGTGACGTAATTTTCTGAGCATAAAAATCGTACGGAACGTGTACATGACGAGAAAAACAACGGCAGTAAAGCTTGAGCAATAGACATGTGCGCCTGGTATATGAATGAGTTCTGTTCTAACTCCAGATTCTCTAAATAATTTTTGCGATATATAGGCATATTGAGTAAATAATAATACTTAATGGTGTCACACTGTCATCCTCATTTGCATACCTGAACCGAATTATCTGGCGACGACCATGAAATTGTTGGTTAGCTTGAGACAAGTTAGTACTTTTGATCAGAAATTTAAAAAACTTTGCCCAACCAAAGAAACGTTTTTCGTTGTTTTTTCCAAAGTGCCCATGCTTAAATTGAGCCGATTTATTCAAATTGAACAAGACATTCAGTTTCAACTTTGATTACAAATGCTCAAAAATAAGTGTAAAAAGTAATACACTGCAAACCCAACAGCATTTTGTTAGTCTGCCTTAAACGAAACTGTTTTTAATTTTAAGTTGAAAAATGTTTCGCATTTAAAAATTTGACGTCTACCAGACAGTGGTTTTAGCTTTTTGTGCCAAGTAATTGAGAAAAACAAAAATCATTAAAAATAAAATTTTATCTTTTCAATTTGTCATTTATCGCTTGAAACTAAACGGTATTAAAAGAGTAACAAACTTTGTTTCGACGAGTATTTGTTTTGAAGCAATGTTGTGGCAAAATATTTAATTTGCTAAATATACATATTTACTTATACTTATAAAAGTAGTCACTTATAAACCAACGGGTTATGTAAACACGTAAATTTTTTTCGCATGAACCAATAAATCTTAACTTTGAGCCTGATTCATGGGAGACAATCAGCTTATATTCTGAATTAAAACAAGGTCAATACTGTAGTGACTCAAATAAGAGGGGGTAATAACAAGGGGTCCCCATTTTGAGTCCCAATCAGTAGGAGTCCGTATGTCTAATAAGAGTCCGTAAGCGGATAGAGTCCCTAAACCCTAATTAGAATCCATAAATGTCAATTATCCCAATTGTAGTGTATATATAAATGACTCCAGGCCCAAATAAAGTTCAGTTTGAAAATTTTAAGCGTACTTAAGTGTTGAAAGTATATTTCTAAGTATAACCTTGAATTATCGCTCAAGCTATTGACACAACACAAATAAACGTTTACTTCAACGGGAACCGGATACATATCAGTAACGAAGGGTCGCAGAGCATGCGTGAGTAAAACATAAATAACAGTCTGTAACCGAATATAACAGGGGATACCATCCGGAGATGCCAAATAAATATCAGTCCCCCTCCTCTTATTCGGGTCACTACAGTACGCTTGAACTGAATACTCTGTTACACATGAAGTTTTGCCATTGACTTACGTATTTGACTAAATGATAAAAATTAAACTTTTCAATGCTGTCGTTGTTGTGGACACACGATGAACATAAAATCATAAAATTAATAAATATTACAAAGTCAAAAATTGCTTTTTAGCATTTGTTCGAGTTTTTAAGGCATTAATTTTCGTACCAAAGTTGCAATACGACTACAAATTGCACCACAACTGCATAACTTTGTTCACTTGGAAACGTTACAAAAGTTCAACACAACAGCTTCAAATTCATTTTGCATAAAAACTGTTGTTGGATCGCTAGGGAAAAACCGCACTAAAATTAACGTTATGTAACCTAGTTGTCAGTCAATCGAATAGGAGTCGAATTTAAAGTTGTTCGGCCTCGAGTTGAAAAAAATTGCACAGAACGTTTTTATTGAGTTTCAAATCCTCGTGTTTATATTACAAAATATTGACACAGAATTGCTAGTTTTTTTATTAATATTTCAATATGACTAAATTCGACAAAACATTGTAATCAACAATTTGATAACTGATAATATGTCCAAACAAAGCTACGGCAACAATGTATATATAATTTTGTTGAAGTATGTAACGCAACTTGCGACACCTACTGAAAGCCTTTAACAGTATTCTTTATATAGTGGGTAAAAAACCAACAAAGATTTCAATTCCTTTGAAGCATAAACTGATCATATAACGGAAGGCAGTGCAACCACGACTTCAGAATTCAACAAGAGTGTGTCAAAAATAAAAATTTTGAATGGAGAAACATATTAGAACCCAGGATTTTAAATTAGTCTTTTTATAGCTCCGAAATACTGCTCAGGGCAAAGTAAGACACAAGATCAGCTCAAACCGAAAATGGTATATTTCTCAAAAAACTAAGTATTAGCTGTGTTGTACTTTGTGAATGAACACTGACATAAAATACCTACGACATGACTAAGTTTATACAGGACATAAACAATCACTCTAATTACATAATTAGGCTAACCTTTCACACAGGAGCAAGATTATGCAATATTTTGGAAAGTGTATACCTTGCACGAAAAATTAGTTTTTGAGAAGAAATTGAATGAACTTTACTGTAAAATTGAGCTTTTCTATATATTTGAATTTGGGGACCTCCAAAAATGCAACTGGGCAATCTCGGATTTTACTTCATAATCTTATTGGTAGTTTCGTTGTTTGCTGTTATCGCCCTGCTTTGACAATAATACTATGCAAAAATGGCACAAAACATAATAGGTGACGCGCTAAAGATTGTCATTAATTGTGTGACTTAAGTCGATTACTGCTATAAAATAGAGTCCCAGTTTGTTTAGCCTATTGGAAGTATGACAATCTAATATTTTTCATCATAACAATGAAATTGCAAGTTAAACATGATTTCATAACCGTTTACATGGCTACTCTGTAAAAGCACTCTACTTAGAATACTATAGTTATATTTTCTTAACTTTTTTAAGTATAAGTATACTAAATATTGAGTAAATCTTTGTTTAAATAATGTAAATAAGTAAAACTACTCCTGTCATTTCCTGATTAATTAAGTCAATGCAAAGCTAAAAATTTTGTGTTTGCTTAAAAAAACTTTGCCAAGCGCCAAAGTAAGTAAAACCGGCACTTCATTCGGCAACAGTTTTACTCAATTTTAAGTATATTTTCTCAGTGAGTAGTTTGCTACTGTAGCTGGAAAATTTGCGCACCTTTAGAGAGACGATGAATACATATTTACCGGTTTCAAAATATAAAATGCTGTGATCTTAGAGTACAAAAAATGTCCGACTCGCTTCGCTTACTTGCAACAAACATTTAAATACGGCGGAATGGAATTGAAATCCTGTCTACGTTCTCGCAAGAAATAACCAAAAAATGGCACCAGCTGACTCGTTTGGAAAAAATTGCAGTGCTGTTTTGTTCACAATACTGCACATAATTGTGTTTATTGTTAATTTTGACGCCACTGTTCACTTTTGTGGAACTATTCCAGCAGCGGATATGGTCTTAGATTCAGCATCATCTAAGGAAACTCAAATTATGTCTCAAATCAATTGATGTGTCTAGAAAAATTGCTGCGATGAGTTTGAAAAACAAAACTGAAACAAGTACTGTCAAAAATACATACCTAAACAACAATACTAATGTCGACCGCTCCTACAGAAACTACAACAAAGCAAAACAGCTGCAGGACTGCTGAGATCAAACAATTTTTGCAAACTATAAAACTTTAACCTCAACTGCAATTCTGAAATAATTCTGTATATAGTTTGAACGCGTAAATCTACGAATTGAAAATAGCGAGAAAAAAAGTTGAAATTTCAACTTGTGTTCGATCGATGCAATACGAGAAGTACTCGTCGTACCGACCGCGGTAGCAATCAAACAATGAAGTTTGAGTTGTTTTCAAAGGGTGTGATTGAGCTATTTTATGGTTGTAAGTTAAACTAGCAACGTTGTATATGGATACTACTGCGCTGTCTGCGATTTTGCGATGTGAAAATAATTTGCAAAACAAAGTACCGTCTCCGAGTCTCGTAATTTATAAATTTCAGCTTATTGGATCGCTTTAATAATATATTAATTCTCGGCTTGAAAAATTATTCAATTATAAAAAATCAAATTAAACCAATTAAGCGTAAGGTCTACTCTGTTTTAAAGGTTGAATGCAGGTTTATTCAATGCAAAGTCTTGTTGTAGGAATACTTACTGTTTTCTGTTTTCGAATTTTAGATTGAAGGCCGGTGTCTCGATTTCGTTTTGCTAGGAAATAACTTACGAGTTCATTTATTCTCGTTTCTTCGAAAATTTAAGAGGATAATAAGGATTGGGTACTTACTCAAATTTCCAATATCGCTGTCCAGTATTGGACTCAGTCTATCAGCATCCAATGGGACTGGCTGGACGCTGGTATACAATTCGGTACAAAACTGAATATACTTCATTTGTAATTCAGTTCGAAGAAAAAAGCTATTTTCAATATCAGTAGTACAACCTATCAGTGGCACAACGAGGAACTTGGTTTGGGCGCGGAAAGTACCGAAAAACGATTAAAATATTGAGTTTTACTCAAAGATTACAAATTTTTAATGATGTTTAGTCGACGTTGTGCTTTTACCTCACTGAAATATGTGTTCGGATTGAGAGAAATAGGATGCTCCGGTCAACCCCTTTTGGTACGCCATTGTCATCATAATGAAATCATTTAGAAGCCTAGTCAAGTTGTCTCTTGATCATCAAAGCTTTAAATTCGTTTCAGTCTATTAGAGAAATTGCTGCTGACTTACACATACTGACTGGACCGGGGCAGTACGTGTTCCAAAATTGCTAAGTTTTAAAAGCTGATTGACCCGTTGCTCTAATGGAGTTATCAACTGATTTTCGAAGTAGAATAGTTTGAAATGTAATACGAAAACCAAACGCACCTGCTGTGATTGAAACTTTCATAAATATATTTATATATGAATAACAGCTGATTTAAAAAATATTCAAAAACTTTTTTGAGTCATGTCATAACTACAAAACAATTTTCGCATTTGGAACAATCGTTACATTGTTGCTAATATTGTTCTTTGATCAACGCTGAAAACATATACTTTCGCGTTTTGGTTTCAGACAAAACGGAGTTTTTACTACAATTGCAATTCATTTTAGAGTTTTTTAGCTGCAAAAAAGCTTATAAGCAACTTTCTGAAGACACCGGAAGCGTAGAAAATTGTGTTTACTTTTGGTACGTATCGTAGACCAGAAAAACGTATAATTTTATGTTTTAGCGCGGTCGCTAAACGTATCAAATGTTAGTTTCAGTGACATCATTTATGTCATCAAATCAAATAAGAAAAATACAATTTATTGCTTTGAACATGGTAAGTACGGCCCATGTAAATATCAGAGGCCGAATATTTTTCTGTGGGACTGGAAAAGGGTAAGCTTAAGCTTTAGACTAAGTTTTCCCTGGCTTAGCTTAAGCTTAGGCTTAGGGTTAGGAATATGCTTATACTGTTCCGCCCCTGTTCTTTACATTGGCCATGACTTGCAAGCAAAGTTGAAAATTTTCTAGGGGGGCTAAAATTTTTTCCAGGGGGGCTCTGCCTTCCCCTGCCTCCCCCCCTTGGCTACGGGCCCGCCACCTAGTTTTCACTTTCAATAAGAACTCATATAGTAGTTACGGCCAATGTAAAGAACAGGGGCGGAACAGTATTATAAGCATATTCATAAGCCTAAGCCTAACCTAAGCTTAAGCCTAAGCGTAAGAATGAGTATATTTCTGACCCTAAGCCAAAGCCTAAGCCAAGCAAAAATTTAGTCTAAAGCTTAAGCTTACTCTTTTCTAGTCCCACAGATAAACGTTCGGCCCAATGATCTATACAAGGGCCCAAGTCATTAAAAACCCTTGAATGCCCCTCCTGAAATTTTTTCAGCCGCCCCTAGCAAGGTGAGCTGGCTACGGCCCTGTCAGGTGGTGAAGTTAACAGTTTTACGATGACTGTATTAGTAGAATTGAAAATTCACACATGCTGAACCTATTTTAATAGTTATGCTTATCCTGTACCAGACTTTGTTTGTTTTATTTCCGATTATTCGTATAGCAGCTTCTTCAACTTTGGTGCCTGCGGTAAATTTAACATGTCTTGTTGTAAACGTTACGTTTACGTTGACATAAGTCTTGAAAAACAATAAAAACCTCTAAACAGTCTACACAATACAACTCAACTTAATTGCTATTTAACTGATCATTGACATCGTGGAAATTATCCCTCAAAAGCCACCATTTCAATCGCTTCCTACCTCATTTCCCGTTCAAGTCAATCCTATTTTGACTAGTATTCGAGTTAATCACAGCACATTGTGCGTAAATATTATACCATTGAGATACATGCGTTGTTGGTCATTCCCGCTGTTGAATTTAAGAGGCTCCACAATACCATGGACGGCTTAACAGGGATCAAAACCAACTTCAGTAATGAGATTGAGTACTGGAATAGCGGTTGGTTTATCGGTTGCGAAGTTCGCGTACTTTTTTGTTTCAAAACTACATCGCGTTCGACCCACTTGTTTAAATGGTCTGGGTTCCCCAATGGTCACTCTAATAGTAAAAGCATTATTCGCCAGCCGTGTATATATAGTTTTTCCGCATTTAAAACGCTCAGTATTAAATTTAAGTTGTATATACCAGTGTAATAATTAGTTTTTGAGTTGAAAACAATTTGTTTGACGTTTGGTTTCGTTTTATGGCTCGAGTTCTTGCGGCTAACAGCGAGACACAGAAGCAAGACTATAAGCTTTTAGATAATAGTTGAGAATAGAGGTATTCGCTTGACTAAAAATGGGTCACATATTAAGCTGTGCTTGCGGCAGTAGAACTAATCAATTTCGGCAGTATGCATTTGAAGTTCGACGCGTAGTTTTACGCAGAACGGTGTACGGATCGATTTGCTTGAATATCGAATTGCTTCAGAAATGAATTGGTGGCTGCTAAAAACCGTAGGAGAAAGGCAACACAGAGGACGGACCCACAACCGATATGTTCAATCTACATACGCAACCGGTATTTTGAAACAGTTCGTTTTGCACTAAAATCTTTGCCGCTTTGGTACACTATCCAAACGTTTAATATTAAGGCTTAAGCTTAAGAATAGGCGTAGGCTCATTCATAAGCCTTTTTGTAAAATAAGCTTGAGCCGAAACGCAAACTTGGGGCAGTGGACAAGCGCTAAATGTTTATTTGATCTCCAAAATGGTTACTTGTCCTTAATTTAAAGTGTAACGACGCTGAAAATGGTCATTTGCGACTTGCTTTGAAACCTTAGTCGCTGTGTACAGCACTAAAATCATGACTTGACGCAAATGTTCGTGCAAATGTTCCTACGCGATTTTTGAAATTTCTTTTAAACGTTTGGTTTGATCGAAACAAATCTATCACCTATTAATCTTGGCACAATACACATGATACACCAGTATTTTGCTGCAACAACCTATACACTTGTATTTGAACAGGTTTCATTTAAGCTTCACAGTTTGGCAATGGTTCAAAATTTAGGTTGCCCGAGGCTTTTCTGAGTCTTTAGGTTTAAAAAGTAAACATCACTTTTGGTACTCCAGAACATTGCACCCTGAATAAATACGATTATCTTCAACTGGCAAACATAATATAAACCGTGTCATTGGATCACGAAAATTAGTACTTCACGCGGCTGTAAACTTTAAGCTAATTAAAGGCCCGGGACCAGGAGTTGTTACTAGAGATGGTAGCGACATAAGATTCACAATGGGCAAGAAGAGATTTTGTAATATAGAATTTTTTCCTGCTGTTAACAAACTATTCGGCCGTGGGGGCGTTCGAAGACGCTCGTACGGAGAACGTCCCCTCCCATGACCATTCCGCACCAGTGGTTGCGCGAAAGAATCTAAAACATGTAAAAAATATTGGTTGAGCATTGGTGTGCGTATGTTTGAGTACAAAAATCAAATTAGAAGTCAAACAGATTAAACTAATCGTATATGTCCGATCATTACTACGTATTAAATAATGACGGGGTTTTCAGTACGGTCCCAAATATTTCGTTAATGCTTTAAATGTAAAGCTTGAACGCTACTAGCATCACCGTTGCTTTTCAGACTTCTAATTTTCTGAATGATTCTGAGGCTCTGTCAATTTGACCCAGAAAAATTAATGACGCTCGTTATAATTTGTGGGACAATCAATCCAAACCCAGGCGATTGTTATAGATGCGGCAAAACGTTTTGGAACATGCAAATTTAAGGTAAACTTTTTGCTTCAAAAAGAGGGAACGAGCACAGATAGCCCCTCCCTGATCAACCATAGAAGTGTTCCGAACGAGCGAATGTCACTTGCATTGATATTCGAACTACTGGCAAACCTTTCTTTTTCTATTTGTGTTTCAAAGATTGGGTGACTATTCTGTTGGAATCGCTTTGCCGCAGTGGTATATTTAGCCATAACTTCTGAATGCTGGTTTTTAAATTTTCTTCTCCATAAAAATCTGAAAATTGTTTGTGAAATACTAGAAAAGTTACTGGAAGTATCGAACGCAGACGTTTTAACGAGCGTCGTACGCAGAGAAGGATAAAGTTGGATATATTCCCGTTCAAAATTTATAAACATTCAAGAAAAAAAGCACTTTTTCGGCGTTTGAATGTTAATTCGACAAGTCAATAAATCAGATTCATTCGCTCGCAAAAACGTTTTACATTTGATTATTTCATTTCGAAATATAATTTGGGCTACGCTTCCGGCCAGACTTCCAAACGCGAACCCGAAATATATTTATAAACAGGCAAGAAAAACAAATAATTTTTCATAGTTCGGTATTGTGAACTTCAACCGATATTCATTATACAGCGGCAATGGCCATTAAAACTGTTGTTGTTGTTGTTGTTGTTGTTGTTGTTATTGAGGGAGCAAAAAACAACTGTACTTAAATACTCAAACGTCATCCAACAACGTATAAAATTCTCTTAAACACTATTAATGACTGCTCTCAAATCTGAGAAGCCAGAAGAAAGTTATCATTCTATTGTGAAGAAAATAAAAGATATAACAAATTGATACAATGCTCTTTTTTTTTACAAATGAATACATCTATTATAGCGAACAGTTTTGATTAAATTTCCCAAACAAATACGTTTTTTTTCTAAATATTCAAAAGTACCAAAACGTAAAAAGAAAGTTTTAAAATTTACATTTTCAACAATTCATAAAAATAATGACGGTGCGGTTGAAGCAAACTTTTTTGTCTATATAGCATGGTTCCAATATAGATCATTTAATAGTCGATAATGATTATTTTTACAAGAGTGTGTAACTGGGCACATTCTGTGTAGAAAAGAATGTACTGGGCACGTGATGTGTTCTTGGCCTACCAGTGCGAACCATGACACTTTATATATGCGGCATCAAACATGCTCCCATAGTTTAATTTAGCAGTATTCATGTGTTAGCGACCCCTCGCTAAACAAGGGGGGCGTCAGTCAAAAACGCAACGCCCGGTGGTACATTTTGTACCATGCGGGATGCCAAGCGTTGCACGCTCTTGTCATTATCCGCACTTGATGATACTAAATTTTGAAAGATCAATGAAATGCAAGCCAATTTTATACACTAACAAATTTCGATTATTGTCTTGTTTAAGTATTACGGAAAAGCCTGACCATTTTTTAGGAAAAATAACCAAAAAGAAGTTTTTGTTTTAATAATGCTGAAACTTAGATTTAATATTTTATTTCTGTTACTATTGCAATTAAAACAGCTAGCGTAACATTTGCAAAATGACAAACAAATGGCGTTTTAGTTCCAACAAAAATGTAGTTATAAGGTGTATTTAACTGCTTAAATTTCAAGCTATAGTTTTGAAAAAAAACAAGACATTATTTCTACTAGTACTGTTTATCCGATACTGTAAAATACCGATATACCGATGCTTGTACATGAACACTGATACCAATACGAAACCTATATACCTATTTACTCACTAGTAAATTACTTTAATTGGTATTATCACAGGCACGTTTATAGTATTCTTTATAATAAATTTTACACTTTTATTGAATTATAAATTTCTTACAAGACAGAAAGAGATCTTTAGCTCTTATTCAAATGTTGGTACCATGAAGTAATTTTCGTATACTATTTACGCTCAGGCCTGGGCTTAATAGGCATGGCTTGTGAAAATTCGCATCTATATTATATAGTAAGCCTTAGCCTTAAACGTAGGGAAAATGTGAACAAGAGTTATTTTAAATTAAAAGTTTATAAGTGTTTCGAGGGGTGCATATCATGAATTATTAAAACTAAAACACAATAAAGAATATAGATCATTCTTTCTTAAAGTTTAGTTCACACTTGGCTGACCGCAATTTTAAAATGCGAAATCCGCCGTACAGAGCGTCAGCTATCCGAAACAACAAAACCGGGGCGTTTATCTCGGTTTAGATTTGTAAAACTTATATTTCCTTAAAAATAATTTAAGCTGTGGCTATAAAAAATAATCATGCAAGTACTTATCCAGATAACACTAGAATAGTTGTTACTTTAGGGGTCATCCAATGGCGGATCCATGGGGGGCCACCCCGGCCGTGCCCCCCCCCCCCCCAACAGCATCTCGATAAAAATTATATACTTAGCAATTTTGTGACAATAGTTCGTGGTTTGTGTGTGGGTCAAAAGTAAGTTTATTACCTGCGAAATTTTGGCCCCCCCATTTTGAGATCCTGGATCCGCCACTGGGGTCATCCTTTTCATTATAGGCAACGGCAGCGAACCCATATTCACCTTGATTTAATATGTTTATACACTAAACCAAAAAATCAAAACAAACCGAAGCAGCAAGTTTCCCATTGTTTTAACAGAAATTCAACGTTTAAAACGGTTCAGCTCAAACTGATTCGAAGATTGTACACAGAATTTCAAGTATTCCTTTATAAACGCTAAAACTACTATTTTTAAATAGATAACATTTACAGTACTCAGCTATATGATATATATTTGTGTATAAATTTATGTAGGGCAGAAACTTTTATGATGGAGCGCAATTTACGTTTTTGTCGTTCAAAAAATGCTACCGTCTGTTGCGAATCAGAGGCCTATTGCTGAAGTTATTTGAACAATTTAAAGTGAAAATCATTTACGCCAAAATATTTTCGTGTTTAGTTGAACGTTGAAACGAAGTTAATGACATTAATCAATCCTTTCCCACAATGCTTGCCGATTGAAAGTTAGACATAAACGAATTTTTGATCAAATCTCGGTGTCCTAAATTTTGGGTCTAAGCAGAAGCACAATCATAAGCATGCCGCGAAACCTGAAATCTTAAAAAGTAATGATGGGAGTCAAATTGTATGTACAGTGGGCAACGGAATATCGATTTCTATTATGCTGTCGATACCAATTGTCACCTTATAAACCATGTTAAAACACAGACTATTAAGGAGATGCGATCTTTAGCGAAGCTCACTATCTCCAATCACAAATATTACGCTTCCAGAATCTCTTGATTGCGATTCTGCACTGCATCTCATTATCATATGAAACACAGTGTGGCATAAACCAGAAACCCTTTTTTGGTTAAACTGCGCAGAATAGTATTTGTTATGGTGCTGGAATATAAGCCACACAAGGTTTAATCGTTTCCTTAAATAAAAAACATAGAGCACATACGCACGCACTACAGCAAGTGGAGTATCCATTATTTTTTAGGAATTGAAAACCTGAAACACAGGCGCGCAGCCAGCTCACCTTGCTAGGGGGGGCTAAAATTTTTTCAGGATGGAGGAGGGGCATTCAAGAATTTTCAATGAGTTACAAGCAGGGTTGAAAATTTTCAAGGGGGGCCATTATTTTCCAGGGCGTTTGAGCCCCCCTCCTGGCCCACCTTGGCTACGGGCCCGCTGCAATACTAGCGCTTTTTTCCGTTGGAGGTTATGTTCCGGTTCTAGCTCAACAACATGCTTGCAGTGGGACCAAAACACTTCTAGTACGAGCTTCCATTTGATTCATAAAGCTTTAAACGCATTTTTAAAACTAAGATGGTTAACCTTATATAAGTCCCTCTGTACTCGGCCGTTCTAATTACTGGTACGCGTTCTCTTCAACACTGAATTCTAAACACGAGTGCACCTCTACTCAACAAGTCATCACGCGAGAAACTTGACCAATTACAGATTTTAAGTTTTGTTGAATGATGGCTGTTACTAATGTAGTGTTTTGCTTCAAAGGGAAGTGTAAATACTAAATACAGTTCAGCCAGCCGAGTACCCTGAAATACAAGGTCAATGGTTTGTTTATGATTAAAAAAGTAATCTCTCAAAGCCCCATAGGCGTCAAAATATTTGTTTTTCGGCATTTAAACAAAACTAGATTTAAAAATATCCGTCGAAATAGTTACATATACATTCCGCAAGTGCACCCATACGCACATTAATTTGGATTATTTTTTTTAAACAATTGGAAAACAAACCTCAATACGACTATACTATGGTCATTGCTAAAACACTTGAACTACTATGGTAAATACGGTTAGATTTCAACGAGGCGAGGACAGTCTTTATCAAGTGTGAGAATCTTCAACAAAAACAACAACAACGACAACAACAACAACAACAGAAAACTTGGCATGTACGCTTGGTTTATGTTAAATAAATATTTTTAGGTGGACCGTCTAATGCGTAAGGCATTTCAAAGACAGACATGTGTGGAAAAGCGTCCTGGGCTATTGGTTTTTTCATTTTTATGCCAAATCTGTTCACGACACCTATGTTTTGCCGGAGACGGAGATGGAACCGAAGGTTAAACAGAATTGTATATATGTGATTAAAGTAATGTCGAATGTCCTGGTTTAACGAAATCTGCATAAAGTGCATAGTGTTGTCAAAGAATTGTTAAGCTTCCGTTGTGAGAAATCTAGGCAATTAAACTTTTAACGATGTTATATCAAAATCCATGAACGTCGTACAAGTTTTACAAAAATACAAAAAGTTTCACTATTAATACAGGAACCTCCAACTGAGCCTGAAATCAATAGAACTTAGGTTTGTTACGGCGATTTACGCACTATTTATGCAGAAAATAGGGGTGAAACAGATTTTGGAATGAAATGTTCAATTGCGATTCGAAGTGTTTTCAGTGGGATACCCGCACTCATTGTTTTCCGATTTCATCAGGTAAACTTGTTACCCAGCTGCTCTGCAGTAAATGAATTCCAATTGTCGAAAACGTATTGGCCTACTTTTCTGTAGGTATAAGGGGAAATTTAAAAAAATTAAGGAACACGGCATTTTGGTCAACGCTTTTCAAAATATAACTTCACTTCTATAAAGTCAAGAATGTTTAGGTCTGTTCTAAATAGAATGCTAGAATGCAGATGTGAAAAATTTCTTATATATTTCATCATCACAACATCACAGATTTACAGGATTATATTTTTAAATTTTGTTTCTTGAGGATCATAAGTAGTGGAATCGGTTTCAGCAAAATGCACCCTCGACCAGTGGTCCCGCGAGAATCTGATCTTGGAAAATTCAACCTTAAAAAATTTGTCTCTGCTTTTAGATCGTCCTTGAAAATTCGTTTCCTATAGAGCCAGAAACGCTGCGATGTTCACTCTTGACAATTTTGTTGGCTCGTGTGTGCGTGCAGACCGGTAAGCAATTTCTGGTGCACGTTCCATATAGCTCGAACACTGTAAATACCATTGAATTGATATTAATCTCACAATGAGTTGAATCGCTGAGTCTGAATTTTGGTCTCAAGTCGACCTAAGCCAATTTAGACTTAATATATCGTGGCTAATGCAATTGTAATTGGTATAGGTCTCGGACTTTAAATAGCTAATACTTGGCCGTCTTCTCTGTGTGTCCTGTTACAAGTTGATGATATATAGGCCTTGCAACTTTCGAATCAATGAATACTGTGGCTCAAAATTCAGCACATTTTCTCCATATATGATTTGTTATACTCCCGTAGTACCAATTTTGAGTGCAACAACTGCAATTAGTGAGTTTGGAAACCTATTACTAAATGATATTTGCTATATCCATTTAAGAATATGGGTACTATGAGTCAGGGTAAATCTTTTCAACTCCGAATTCTAAGAGTTAAGCAGGAACTTAAGAAAGCAGTAAGGTTGGTTGAGTTAAACAGCTAACAGCTGGGTTGTAGAGACGTACATATGCGGAATTCACGTTGTAAATGGGGCAGGTCGGGTCACGTTGGGTCGCATTCTATATATTGTGTAAACTTTTTGTCTGCGATGTAACCCAATATGATAGCCCAGTTGTCTGCTATCATAATGTATCGGTCCCGTTTTGTCTTTCTCAGCCATTTACTTGGCTAGGATTGCGTATGGCGGAATATCTCATGAATTATGATACCAAAAAAACAAATGCCATCATATGTACGAGAGTATGTAATAACAAGCGTACCGCCCTGATTTTGGCGGGAAATTTGAATTTTGGCAGGAAAATTCAAATTTTGGCGGGAAGTTTAAATTTTGGCGGGAAAATTCATAATTTAGTGGCAAAATTATATTTTTGGCGGAAAATTCTCATTTTAACGGGAAATTAAAATTGTGTGGGGCCTCTAGACTTGGGAAAAAATTTCATTTTTGACGCGAAAATTCAAAATTTGGAGGGAAAATTCAAATTTTGGCGGGAAAATTCGAAATTTGGCGAATTGTCATAAAATACGTTTTAAATTGCATAATGGGATGGATATATGTTGATTTGGAAAAGCACAGGATTTTCAACTATCAATTTGTCTAATAGTGTCACGTGACATTCGAACATTTGTATTTTGAGATAACCTGTGTGTTCGTGCTTTGTATAGCAATATCATATAATCGTCTTTCGATCGTCCGTATCATGATGGTAGATAGCAGAAATTTATGTTGATTTCGAATCAACATGTGACAAGACGTGACCCAGCTGCCCCAGTTATAGCATGAATCCCGCATTAAACCGTCCTGGAATTCAAGTCGAATTCGAACTTTAGAATGTTAGTTTGAAAGTTTATAGTCACAGATTTTGTTAAACTCCCTGCTCTCATTATTCGAGTATTTCTCACTCCAAAATCAGAACTAGATCAGCTAATAAATGTTAACTGGCCAGCAAAAACCTTATTGAGAATCTACAATTTAAGCAAAAATAAGTGGAACTTTTAATAAAGTCATGTTTCTGCAACCCATCCATTGTTTATTAAACCGAGAAGTAACCAAGAATGACTAATCTGTTTTCTGAGATGATTCATATCAATTGCACTGCCGCAAAACGTTTCTTGCACACCTAGCCGCTTATGTACTTCTCAACGATGTTTATAAAAATTTTATCGAATGGCATATTATACACTGTATTGGTATGTCTCATTTTCCCAGGTGAAACAATATATTCAAAAAACGAACGCATGATCATGTCATAGCTAGTGGAGATTGAGTCAAATTAAGGTATAGTATATTCTGGCATGTTTTATAAGGTTGGTTAAATTCTTGTCTGATTGTCTTGTCTAGATGTCAACATGTTCAACACTTAATTCCCAACCAAGATTTTTAAGTTTCAAGGCAATTGTTTGGCACTTGTGTTCTAAGAGTAATAATCTCATGCTGATGCTGCACATCGGCAAAAATCACAATAAAAACATGGAAGAACCAAGGTACATGTGTACAATGTTGAGGTTCTTAAAATCATAAAAACCGAAAAACTAAGCAGTTGATTGTGAAACGGCGTGGCTCAGTGGCTAGTGCGCTGAACTGATAATCTGTCTACCAATTTCAAAACCTCATAGGAATTTACCTCATTTTCAGCTGCTGAGCACTCAAAATTAAAAAATGTCACGGTCAGGGGACGATCTCCTCGAAAAAAGGAGGATGTCGGGTATTGCACGTTGGAATACCTGAATGGAAAAGCGCACACGTAAAAAAGGTCGCTGGTTCGAATGAATCGTGATTATTTGTTTAAACTACTTCACACTGACATAACACCTACATTACGAACAAGATCGCACAGTCAACATTTCAGTGTCTATTTAAGTAGCTTAGCCTATCTTAATTTGGTGTATATTCTTAAACGAAACATTGTGCCAAAACATTTTTATTGCTTGTTTGCATAGAATTTGGCGCAAAAAATCTTTGGTGAAAAATCGTGTAACGAGGTTTTTCGACATCAATCATTTTTAAGATAAGTTCGTTGACTGTTGAGCATAAATAGGTTCGTATCGTGAACTTAACAAAGTGAACTTTCAGGAACTGTAGAGTATTTCGCATAACTATATTGAACAATAGCAATGCTCACAAATATGTGCTTTTAATGTGTTCGGTACTGCAGGTTTCTAGCTACTGCTGAACGTTTGTGATGTCACAGCCTGGTCGTGCTATAAAATGTGTTGTGGTTGGAGATGGAACAGTTGGGAAAACTTGTATGCTCATTTCTTATACCACCGATCAATTTCCTGTCGAATATGTGCCTACTGTGTAAGTGTTGTTTTGCATATATTGATGCTAATTTCTTATATGTATATTGAGCAAAGCGAAACGAAGCTTTTTTTGTTTTGGTCCGTCCGAAAAGAATCTCAGGAATCGCTGAACCGATTTTGATAAACTTTCCTTGTTGGAAACCCAATTATCCTGGAATGTGTACCTCTCATTGAGGTTTTAAAATTTTAAGCCGTTTATTAGCTAAAGTCTAGTTATCGCATAATTAGTTAAGCTTAATTTAGGACTTTTTAACCTTATTTCACTAATTTTTAGGGTTACACGCAATGTCATTTTAGCAGTAAAGTGTGTCTGATTGCGAGAAATCTAAATAAATTGTCTACAGACCTACAAAACAGATAATTGAATAGTTAGCTGATAACTTATTTGCATATATATCAGCATTATTGATAAGCCTAAATTAGGACTTTTTACAATAGTTGACTAATTATTAGGGCTACCAGCAATCTAATTTCAGCACTAAAAGGTTTTTTGGTCAAACCTGATCACTGAATAGTCAGCTAATAGCTAATTTGCATATTACGTAGTATAATTGATAAGCCTAAATTAGGACTTTTTACAGTATTTCACTAGTTATTAGGATTACATGCAATCAAAATTCAGCGATAAAGTATTTTGGTTGCAAAAAATAGCATAATTGATAAGCCTAAATTGGGATTTCTTGCACTATTTAACTGATTAGCGGTATTGAAGTGTTTTTGGGCGCGATGATTCAGAATCAGTTGTTTACAAACCTGCAAAACCGACAAATAAATAGTTAGCTAATAACCAATTTGCATATTAGCTTAATTGCTTAAGTGTGTTCGTGCTTCCCTCAATACATGTAGTCCCATTACGACTGGTTATCAAATGCGTTTTGCTATTTATGTATATTTATTTATTAGGCTGATTTTGTTATCGCCGAGAATTTACCAATTAGCTCACAGCATCATATTCTTGCACTTCAGAATTTCTAAAAATTCGGTGCAATTCATTGTGATTTTCTCCGTTTAAATTTATGTTATCTGAAATTTAAAAATAAACTTAAACATTCAAATTCATAATTGTGGTTAACGGCGTGGTAAATGTCAACATTTCAGCTTCGACAATTACTCAGCACCGCTCTGTGTCGATGGGATTAACGTTAACCTAGGGCTTTGGGATACCGCTGGCCAAGAAGATTATGATAGACTGCGCCCCTTGTCATACCCTCAGGTGACTTGTGTTGTTTATGCCAAATAGTATCGTGTCTCGTTTTAAATTATGGACAAGATTTGTAATAATGATTGTCAAATAACATAGAAAATAACTCATAGAAAAAGCATAAATCCATAGAAAAGCAGAAATTTTATTGAGCGCAGCAAAACTATGAGTGAAACTTGGAGTTTTGCGAAGGGTTCTCTGTTTTGTATTCGGGGGTCAAATGGTGGATGTCCGTCCGACCAGAATCTCTGGAAATTTGAATAATACGTCAAACCTAAACAATGACTTCTTACATTATTCCACTAATTATTAGGATCAAAAACCATCTCATTTCAGTACTACAAGGTTTTTACATCTGATGAATCTGAATTGAACGCTTATAAGTCTCCAAAACCGATAAACGAATAGATAAGTACAGACAACCTATATATGCTAGCTTATTACTAAGATATGGGCCGATGTCACTGTTTTTGCCGAAATTGATGCCAATTCTTATTAAATTTCGCCGATACCGATATTGATTCCAATTATAGTACATTATGTTTAAAGAACCATTGGCATTACTACCAGGGTGCAACCGGAATTCCGGTTCCGGTAGGGAAATCCGGTATTTTTCACTATCCGGTTTCGGTAACAATCCGGTATTTTTTCACCGGAATTTTTCGGTATTTGCGGCATTGAAAATTTTTTTTCATTCGAAAATTTAAGAAAAATTGGCATATTATTCTAACTTATTTATCTAAAATTGTCCGTGCGTGTATTGCCAAAATTTTCAATTTGTGCCATACTCCATAATTTATAATAAGTTTCCACCTACTGCATTTGTTTCAGGATTTTGGCATTCTTAATTGTGTGTTTACGGCATTAAAAGAGATAAAATAGCGCTTAAAAATGAATTTTTTGGAAACAAATATTTTTTATTTTCCGGTTCCGGCTCCGGTTCCGGTATTTTATTAACTTTCCGGTTCCGGTATTTTGTAATTCCGTTTGCACCCTGATTACTATCTTACATCAATATAAACGCGAAGAGGTAAATCGTAAGAACCATAAACATTTATAAAATTTTATGAGAACGGTTTATTCCTATTAACGGTCTGAAACGTAAACGCAGAAGACATCAGTTTCCTGAGCAAACGTACTGATATACGCCAGCAAATGAAATTTATAGTATATATGGCAAACTCACTGTTAAGTGCAAAAGATATCGGCGACGAATTTGTTTTTTTGCAATGGTGATGGTGATAGTCGCGAAAAGTGCCGATATTGCCGATGCAGATTAATCGGCGCATCCTTACATATTAGCTTAATGGATACAACCTAAATTAGGACTTTTAAATTATTTAACTACAATTTTTAAGTACAAGGATTCTGAATAAATTGTTTGTAAACGTCCCAAAACAGATAAATGGACAGCTACCTAGTAACTTATTTGCATGCGCTATTGGATTTAGGGTTTTCGGGCATGAGAAATTCCGAGATAGCATATAGCAATTGGAACAATTTCAAATTAGTTCGCTAATCGATAATTAGTTGTTGAGTATGTGAGCTGTGACAGTTAAGTTATTACCTTATACCTGCGAATAGGCTGTACAATTGTCTGTTGTGAATGTAAGGTTACATGATGTCGCAATGAGCAATTTGAATTTGCCTACACATGCAGTACAACTGCAATATTCAAAATGTTCAGCAAACATATGTATGCATTTACTAGCATTCAAACTGAATTTTATTTGTTTCAGACTGACGTTTTTCTGTTGTGCTTTAGTGTTGTTAGCCAAGTTTCCTTCGATAATATTAGTACCAAATGGATATCGGAACTGAGACATCACTGCCCAGATGCTCCAATAATCTTAGTAGGTATGTCGTGTTCATTTGCATTTGTTAGCTTCATGCATTTTTTCGCGCGTAGTTCGACAGCATTGTGTACTGTAGTACAAACTATCGGTTTACGAACAGAGCATGGTGCAGACAACTAGTATAGCTTAATAAAAACTTTTCTTTAACCTCTCTCATGTCGTTGTTTTATTGTAGGAACAAAAATTGACCTTCGCGAAGATGCGGAAACACTTAGATACCTTCAAGAGAACAATCAATCGCCAATCTCACGTAGTTCTGGTCAAAAAATGTGCAACAAAATAAGAGCTGTCAAGTATATGGAGTGCTCTGCCCTAACACAAAGAGGATTAAAACAGGTTAGTGAAATTACTGATATTTTTTGCCATTGATTAGTTTTATAAGGTCGAATATGGATGTGGTGCAAGAAGAAAGTATACACTTAATCTAATTTATTGAAAGATAGGTTTGGACCGCATCTTGAAACGTTGTCTCGTGCATGTTGCGTTAAAAACTGAGTATCTTGATTTTCTTGTCCCGTTTGCTACCATATATAGACTGATATACTGACTAGGAACTAAAAATCTGAATTTTCAAAAGCAATTTAGGGCCTCTCTTTGTAATATTAATCCGAGGTGTATCGTTGCAGGTTTTCGAGGAAGCCGTTCGTGCCGTGTTGAAACCTCAGCCGATTAAAAGGAGACGGAAATGCGCTGTATTATGATGTGCAGCGAATGCCGGTGTTATTGTTGACTTATAACCGCTGTATTATCTTCATTGTCTTAAATATGCGATGTGAATGTACTTATAAATCAGTGATACGTTATTTATTCCGTTGACTGCGCATCGGAGCTCTTGGTTTTTTATGTTTCTATAATTAGGGTCAGCACAGTTAGAGCTCTTGGTATTTTATGTTCCTTAGGGTATACTTGTATGTATGTAATGTATGTAAATTTTTATTATTTTTAGGATAATGGCTTGATGATTAACATTTCGACAGATTTTTAATAGTAATACACCTTGGTTGATCTAACTCTGAAACAGTCTGTGATGTTGAAAACATAAATTTGAATTTGTGAAAGTTTTAAGTTAGTTCTGTTTCTGAATTTTATAAGGGATTCTTGTTGATAATCTACGTAAAATCGACAGTTAATAATCGATCACTTTTTAATGACATATTACAACTATATTATGCGTTCTGGTATGTATTAAATCATTGTTGCTTTTTGGACGGGCTGAATAACGTTTTTATTGCGGGACTGAAATGCACGTACAATGACTGCTTTTCTGCCTGTCCGTGTGTTACTGATGTGAAAAACGAAGTCGGAAGTGAAACGAAATTAGGTAGCAAAATTACGTATTTGCCTAAGTTTAACAAAATTTGTCACGGCGAAAAACTTGTTTTCAAGTCGTCGTTGCACCCTGCAAATCTTAAATTTCTTAAAACGGAAATGGAAAACGAATATTGAAGTACTTATAAAAGTTTCAATTTATTTTTCTGTCAACAAAACAGGCATGCATATATTTCCAGGTTTAGAAAAATTCGATAGCAAATGTGGCAGGATAATTTTTATTTCGTTGGAGACATTTGCAGCATATCTGCAACGACAAATTGCGAGATATACGTGATTCGTAACTAATTTTTAATAAAATTCACAATTTCCATTAATATTTCTGTAAAGGAAACGGAAACGATTATGACCGGAAACGGGTATCTGGTTACATCCTGCAAAACAGAGTCAATATAAAGACCAGAGGCTGAAACGCTTTTCTGCTGCACTGCAATATACACAGTAAACTTAAAATTTCTAACTTAAGCTAAGTGCAACTCATTCTTACCACAGGTGCAACCGGAGGTGAAAAATAGCGGGCTCTGGCATGCAGATATTTACCGGGCAGAATTTCCGTTATGTTTATATTGGAAACGAATACTGATTTTTACCGGAAACGGATATCCGGTTTCACCTTGGTTTATAGTAATGCCGGAAATTGTTTTTCTGCTACTGTTTGATATGAAATAAAAATTACGAAATTCATCCAAAATCTTAAAAATTTCGGCCCATGTTACTATAAAGGCCGTCCCAATTGCCTGGGACACAAATATACCCGGAGTGCGCACTTATGCGCTCTTGTTTACATATGCACAGGCAGATATATTTGCATAGGTATATAATATATAAATACATATATATAAACATATATATGTGTATATATAATATATACACATATATCTGTCACATTTGTCCCATCTGTCCCAATTGCCCCATCTGTCCCGCTTTCCCATCTGTCTTCTGTCCCAATTATATTTTTGGAATGTACTCCTGGTACATTGCTGTCCCGGGAAAATGGGACGTGTACTCCTGGTACATTTCTGTCCCGGGAAAATGGGACGGCCTTTAAAGTAAACATTGGCCAAAATTTCCATGCATTCCCTTTTCTTGAAAGCCCATTGGCAGAAAAATAAAACATCTTTGATTCTTATACGTCAGTATCCGTTTCCGTTATTTCTTCAACAAACTGTGAGCTTGACAATATTGGCTGCAAAATTTTCTGCGGTATCTGGTCTACCGGGTGCACTTTTCATTCAGTTAAACGCAACACATTTACATCGACAGAAATTATATTTCCACACAAATTCGCAGCACTACCAAAAACACGTAGCAAAAACCAATTCAACGCTCACTTTATGTGAAAAAGCACGCTTTATTTCTAGAACAAAATGTATAGATAACAGGGACCATGTATAGAACAGGGCCGGAACGTTTTCCGGCCGGACTGTTGTAGACTATTAAGATTATAAATTTTGCAAAATTTTACTACCGAAATTGCCGGAACCTCCAGGAAAAATTCTACCGCAGCCGGAGGCAGATCTCAGGTTGTGCTGTACCTGATAGATCAAATCACATCATCATAATGAGATATGGGAAGGGTGCAACCGAAATTCCGGTTCCGGTAGGGAAATCCGTTATTTTTCACTATCTGGTTCCGGTAAAAAACCCGGTATTTCGGTATTGAAAATTATCTCACACAAAAATTTAAGGAAAATTGTCATATTCTAACTTAATTTTCTAAAATGGTCTGAGCGTGTATTGTCAAAATTTTTAATTTGTATCATTCTTCACAATTGATCATACGTTGCCAGCTACAGAATTTGTTTCCTTGATTTTGGCATGCTAAATGGTGTGTTTACACCGTTAAAAGCTATAAAATAGCGTTAAAAATTAATTTTTCAGTAACAACAATTTTTTGTTTTCCGATTCCGGTATTTTTTTAAACTTTCCGGTTCCGGTATTATACAATTCCGGTTGTACCCTGGATATGGGCACGAACATTTTCAAAATAACGATAAAAACTATCTGAGATTCCGGACGATTCGGACCTGCTAATAGGGCCCATGTACAGATGTGAGGGCTGTAACAGTGTATAAGTATATTTTTAAGCCAAGGCCTCCCTCAGCGAAAGAATTAACATATTCCGGCCTATGTAAAGTTCTGGAGTGGAACGATTTCTGCGGAACTGCAATAGAATACGCTCAAGCTTTCATTGTTACGCTCAAGTTATGAAAATGTTTCTACTACTGTTATGAACCTATCCTATACATTTTGGCCCATATTCCTAAGCCTAGGCTTAACAAAAAATAGACCTAAAGCTAAGCTTAGCTCCCACGAAAAATATTCGACCGTCATCAATGGGGTCCCTGATATTATAAAACCGCAAAAAGGAATGTAGGGAGAACAAAAATTGGTCCGCTTGTAAAATTTTGTAGAATAAACATCAATAAGATTGATAATGTATATATCATCAGGGAGTAAACGAATAGTAAAAATAAGAGAACGGATATTGAAGCGTAAAAGTTTCAAAGATGTTTTATATTTGCGCTAACACCATTGTCGCGTGCATATATTCGCTAGGCTTTCTAAAATTTTAAATAAAAAAATGGCGCATTCATTGAAATTTTAAAATTTTGGACGAATTTCGTACTTTTTATTCCATTTCGAGCAATTGCAGCAATATCTGTAATGAAAAATTGAGATATATAAGTGATTTATAACTAATTTTGAGCTTACAAATAACAGAATATCCGTTATTACTATAACGGAAACAGACACGATTTTTTACCGGAAATCGACATCCGGTTACACTCTGGTATATATTAATACAGATTTCAATCATCTTTTCGACTTCTTTTTAGCTGCCACTGTACCAATCTTTCTACCTCTTCCGCGACCACGGCCGCGAGATGGTCCAACGCTATTAACACTGGAAAATCCTCCAGTAACTCCGCTGCTAGCCACTTTGGTCTCAGTAGAACCCGCTGGTAATTGGATGGCAGATGGCTGTGAACCAAACCGCTTAAGACAATTTTGCGGACAGTACCACTTTTGTTCCTCTGGAGGCGCTTGAGATAAACCCACACAATCCCTGAAAATATTGTAAAAATAACCCTAAATAACTGCTCTACAACAGTTTGTAAATTTGTTTTATCCGCCGGTACTGACGTACTGAACCAACTAAACCTACAAATCGCCACGTCACGTGTATCGTGATAGAGAAAAAAAATGGACGTTATAGAATCCCGACGTTGTCTAGCAGCACAAATATTACAAAGAATGCTGTTAAAAACATATTACCTAATAAACGTTAGTATTTAAACAATGCTCACCAATGAAACCATAAATCACATCCGTCGCAAGCGATCATATGTGCACCTTCAACATAAGCCTTTCCGCAAGCAGGACAGATCCATTCCTGAAAACAATCCAACAAGTCAAAAACAAACACACAAAATACCCTATGTATATAGCCGACTAAAGTTCGGAGTAAAGTTGACCACCTCTACATTTTGCTCTGAAACTGTTTTCATTCAATTAGATTTTTAAATTTATACGAGATACTTCGGACCAACATTTTACTACTTTGTAACAATCATAAGGGAAGCAATGAAAGTTCTCGAAAACAATTTTACAGTTTGCAATGAGCGAAATTTTGCTGAGCTTACAAACAGGGTGCAACCGGTTATTAATTTACTGGATCTCAAAACCGGCGCCGGATAATGTATTTTTACCGGCACCGGATGTACAGCGGATATAAGCATCTCACTATTGTGCATCGTACGAAATTTTTGACTCGACTAAAACTATTTATTCACTGAATTACTATTGGCTTGAATTTTTTATCTTAATCAGATTGAAAATAGCTTCTGGAGCTGCCAGCAACTGCAGTCACAGCAAATTATTTGCAATATCCACGTATAAAACGCGAGTTGTGATATTCGGTACCACAGCCTTAAATATGCGGTAGGATCAAACCGTATATAGCTGGATACAAATATAGGGTTTAGCGTACATTTAACCGGAACCGAATATCTGGCCGCTCCCTGCTTACAAGCATCAACATTTTAATTTTGACACAGCGATTGCAAACACTTCAATGATCAATGAATTTATTGAACACGTGCGTAAAAACACCGATGCTAATACCACATATATAGAAAGTGTGCGAGATTTTCGACCATCCGAAATTTTAAGCTTCGTAATCTTTTTGTCATACCACTGCATATATAAGCTAGGATTAGTCTAAACTTCTTAAAAATTGACTGTCTAACATGTTAAGTAGACTGTAGTAATTTTAGGTTTAATAAATAACAATTGCTCCTGAACGAACAACAACTTAAAAACAACATATTAGAGAAATACAACTGAGTCAAACTAAACGCATTCAGCAAAACGCGAAAAAATTTTAACTTTCAAATAAGAGCAGTTGAGCCATAAAATACACAACGTTAACATCTACAACAACAGACACAGTCTAAGTCGAACCAAAAGAAAAAATGACAGGAAGTACAATAATCCATAAACCATAAACTCGTTTACTTTTGAAATATATAATTTACAGAATTGATTTGTTTAAATAGTTTACTAAACCTGCGACAAAATAGTTTACAAAACTTGCTAACTTAAAAATATTATGATCGTAATCATATTTCAACTGCGATGCCGTACGACACAATTCAGTGTGTACTTCCAGTAGTAACACAGTGCTTATTACAAACCAATGATTATACGACAAAAATAATTACCGATAGCTTTCTTAGGAGCTGCAAAAGTATTGCTTATATTGAACAAGTTACGGTGAGTGTATAATTTTTTAATTAATGCAGTACCACAAAGCTGACGCTTTCAGTGCTGTTATATTATGTATGTACGTGAAAAAAGTAGGGTGTCGGCACATCCCTCGAAAAGCCAAAATTCAACATTTTTCGTGTTACATTGCCTCTAATCTACAGTTTTAAAACTGCATTAAGAATTTAAAAAAACCTCAATCAAAGTTCTGAGAAAATGGTTGATTAGTAAACAGACCTTAAGGGAAAAGCTACAACATCACGTAGTTTTGCAACAAAGCTGCAAAGTTAATGTTCGGTGGGTACAATCGTATTTCTACAACAGGTGGTGAATGGCTGGCCCAAGGTAAGTAACATATTAGGTAAAATATATTCTCATACAAAACCACATATAAAAAATTTCTTAAAACCACAGTAGCATTACTGACAAAAATGCACACTGTCATTGAAAACTGCTTGTTTGTAATGATATTACTGCTGATTGAGTTTAGGACGTTCATTAAAACAACAAAAACCATACCTCAAATTCTCAAAATTTACCTCGCTGGTATCCACTACGTCACCACGAGTAGAAACTCCAGCTACACCGTCAATATTTTCGTTACCCGGCATCGCGGGTGACGGTGCACTCGACTTGACTGTTGTTATTTCGAAGTGTAAATCGTCATCTTCTACAGGTTCTGGTTCATACTGCTCACCAGGTTGTTCGTTACGAGATCTCGACTTTGAAACTTCCTATAACACAACTTGAAAATTTGCACAGATCGTGACAGTCAGTCTTTGAAGGATTATTATCAACTTAACCGAACATCTTTTATAGGTTATACTTAACCTCAGTTGTTTGCTCGGCTTCTAACACTTAATAATATTTACTCCCTGAAATCCATACCAGTCACACTTCGACCTGCCGTGAAAACTGTTTAAATAGCGTCTGTATGATAAAAATACTAACACTTACGGTGAGTTCTGACCAGAAACAAGCTTAGTGAATGGTACTTCACTATCAAGAGCTAGGTTTTAAACGTTTTCTTTCGTCGCTGTATCTCAAAAACGTTTGATAACAAAAAGTATACAAACTGCATCGAAACACTCAACAATTACACTATGGCATGTGGTCTTGACTGGACTTGGTAAACATTTTCAATCTAACAACCCTAACCAACATACACCATGCTTCACATCACTTGTTTTCTGTCTACATTCTTTCGCGTCAGGTTTGTCGTACTTTCGACCATATTTAGAACTTTTATTAGAACTCGCGGAATTAGTTCGTTCGACAGTTCCTGATGTCGAAGAACGTGACTGTGGGCATTGAGAAGGCTCACATCGTACCACCAATCTCAGTTTTGGCACCGCTGGATTTGAATTCTTGCAGCCGGGCTGCTGCATTAAATTGTGTCTTTCCAAGCTTGAACTAGCAGTAGTATCGTTGGTAGCGGTCCATTCCATAGTGTGTCCACTAACCGACGGCCGAACGTCATCGCCGCTTTCGTTTTCACTCATAATGCTTTGGTCGAGATCAGCGATAGGCTGGACGGACAAACTGTCGTGGTATACCGAAGACGACTCGGTTGTGATTGGGGCCGCGGGATGAAAATGTGAAGGACTTGTGGGACTAATCGAACGAGGTGATGGACTTAGAGGAGGGGGAGTTATTGTGTCACCTGATGCGTCCAATCCGGTACCATCACCTGAATGACCATCTCGACGGCCATCAACTACAACCGATGAGTTACCGCCGCCGTCTGGAGTGAAACAAATTGATCGAATACTTGTAGGTGATTGAGAATGAAGCGACGGTGACTTTGGCGGAGGTGAGTGAGCGTTAGGCCGGGGTGACGCTATAATAAACAAAACAGATTTATTGCCCAACTACTTTTAACTGCAAAATGAATATATACCTAATTTAAACAAACTTTGCAACCTGCTCTGTGCTATGGATTTGATAAACCTAAAATAATGTTTCTGTCCATTTGCTGTCCAAAACGAGCATACTATATCTTATTACCTGCTTAAAGCAACAGGTGTAGTAAGATTACGAAACAACTTAGAAAGTTCATGCTTACTCTTCATCATGAATATTCATATCATTATTATTCACTTGCAATAGCACACAAAATCGGACAATTTATCGTAAATAGTTTTGTCTTTGTCAGACCTACCATGTGTACAATTATCTTCAGTAAAATCACCATAAGTGTCATTATCATGTGTCGAATTGCCTTCCACCTTTAACTTTGAGCTGCTTTGTTTTTGTTTTCGTCTAAGTTCCATCACAGATGAATGAGGTGGAGAGTCATTTCCGTACGTAATGGCGCTGTTTACATTGTCACAATCGCCACGATTAGTTGATGATAAAATTTCGGGTTTCGTTAGCTCATACTGCTCGTAATCCGTAACTCTAAATAACAATAAACCGCCAGAGACTCTCCATTGGCGTTGTAAACAGCATGGTTACAGAAAACGACAAAAAATTGGCAACGGACCATGGACAATAATAAAAATAAAACAGTTATTTCCACTTTTACATTGCAAAAGAATACCGAATTTGCTATCAAGAAGCATACTCTAACTGTACGCTTTAATAATATAAACAGCATACTGCCACACATTACGTCTCATATTAACTACATGTCATTCATTTTGATAACTAATGCATTTTCTAAGTTGAAATTTATTTTCCAAACCGGTTTGAAGCTTTTCAATTACAACAAATTGCTGGGACTTGTTATTCTGTCGCATCTTCTTATACCATGATGTCTCTTACAACAGAATGAGCAAATATTTCTGTTTGAAAACACCAATTGAAACGGGCACGAAATAAAAATCCCTAGAAATCACGAGTATTCAGTGTGTACAAAACGCGCCACTGAGTAAAGTTACAGTTCAGTTCAGAAACGAGAACCACTAATCAATCCTTAGCGCTTCTATAATAATAATAATAATAATAATAATAACAACAACAACAACAATAATAATAATAATAATAATAATAATAAAGTGTTTTCTTCAAACCGCCTTTCAATTATCAAATTGTATTGAGCGAAGCTCGGTCATACTTGTGAAATATGAAATACTTTAGTATTGAATCTCACTGCTTGCAACCCTAATAATCAGTTAAATAATTTAAAAAGTCCTAATTTTAGCTTAATTAATTATACTAATATGCAAATTAGCTATTATCTAACTATTTCGTTATCGATTCTGAAGGTTTATAAACAATTTATTCCGATTGATCGCACCAATAACCCTTCAGTAATCCTTATAATCAGTGAAATAATTTAAAAAGTTTTAATTTAGGCTTAACTAATTAAGCTAATATGCAAATTAGCTATTAGCTAACTGTTCGATTATAAGTTTTATAGGTTTATAAACACTTTATTCTGATTTTGTGTACCCAGAAACCCTTTGGGACAACAATTACATTGCTTGTAACTCTAATAATTAGTGAAATTCAGTAAAGTCCTAATATACACTTAACCAATTATGCTAATCAGCCTGCAGCTAACAAACGGCTTAAAGTTTTAAATTCCAATGCGAGGTTAACACCCCGGAATAAAAAGCTTTCAAACAAAAAAGTTTATCAAAATCGGTTCCGCGGTTCCTGAGATTCTTTTTGGACGGACGGACATCCACGTTTCGACCCCAAGCACACAAAATAAAACGCTTCGCGAAACAACTACTTATAAAACCTACCTTTCCGCCAAATTTTCGACAGTTACAACGCTAACGCTACTATGTTCTCCACTGACATTGTGCTCGGCTGTCTGTGATTGAAGATTAATATCGTCATCTTCGACATATTCTGTTGGCTCTTGTTTCGGTGTTCGCATTGGCAATCTCAGGACAAGTTTCGGTACCTTCATCTAAAATAGTAAACACTGCATCACGGAAGGTATGCCATAGCGTGCAGGTTAACTCATCATTGTGTAAAACAGAACTGCGCTAATAAATGCTAATGAATAAAAGTCATAAATTCTCTCTCCTACGATTAAATGCTCACAGTCTCATTGTTTCTAAATTTGAGATAGCTCCGCTCTTACAGTGACGTTTATTAGTTAGCGATTAAAATTTACTTTTCTTTCTTACCCCAAGTTTGTATCCACAGGAGACGTATGTTATCTTGCCCACTATTCGTGAGCACTCTATGAAAACCCCAGTTATCTGTAGTTTTACCTCTAGTACTTCGCAATCAGATCCGTCATTGACTGTGATTTCTTCTCCTCGGTTCAACATTTCATCACGCGTACCATCCATTGCGTGTTCTATATGTCGACTAGAGTTGCGCGACTGTATTTTTTCTACTGATTCCTCTCCCAATGTCGACGATTCATCGTGAGCCAACTGCAAATTATGTCGTCGTCTTTTTTCTTTTCTATCCTTCTTTCGCTTCTTTCGAGTGTTGTCCACTGAAGGACTCGCTGAGCTATCAGCTGCTACATCTGCTGTTCCAACCGTGGTTGCGCTATCACTCCGGTAGCCGTCTGTAAGTAGCAATCAACATTTCAACGGCAAATGCTAAACATATGTCCAACTCATTCGCCTATTTTCAGGAAAACGAACATGTGTAACATGTGCAATAAACGAGCGAAAAAACAATAAACCTGCAACACCCTCGTTCTCACCTAGCCAAAGCATCAAACAGCCTTATTACTTTAGCCCTGCCCGCTAACCTTTATCGTTTGACAACGGAGAAACTGAATCAGTTTTTGAGTGTTGAACACTTATTCGAATCTTTGGAATACCATGCGGGCTCACTAATTGTTGCTTCACTGCTAAATCATTATGTTTAGACTCAAACGATTCTGAAAGCCGAGAACCAGGTGTGCCGCTGCGTACAGGCGACGAATTACACTGACTACTGTCTACTTCCTGCCTTAATTCCGAATACGAGTCTGAGTGACTTTGTTCCACTTTTGGCGATACTTCATCGACAATCGAAGAACAAACGTCGGCTGAAAGTAACAAAACTCACAATAACTAATTCAACCAAAAACGACACATAATTTCAATTTTTTGCCAAAGAATTTGGCAAATATATCTAAAGATAATGTGGCGTGTGGTGTTTACGGCTACTGAAGACGAAAAATTCGAGATGTAGAATAAATGACGAATTGATGAAATTTGAACAAAATGAGGGGATTTGAAAGTTTTTTGATGGAGTTTACTTTTACAACCAGGAAAAGATATGTGGGTGACGGCCCATTTACACAGCCAATCCCCCACTTTTGGTCTGCCCTCAGGTTGAATCCCCCGCTTTATTCAGATTGCGAAACATCAAATAAGGTCTGTGTGATTTACACTTTAGAAAATTTTATAACATGTTGAAAAACCTAGAATATAACGCGAATACACCACTGCTGAAAACATGTATCAGCCAAAGACGCTGTTAAATAACACAGAAGAGAATGCTGTATAGTAATAGCTGGAATAGAAACATATAAAAATGCCCCCCACCCATTAAACTGGGATTATTCGCCTCCAGTCCTCTCTCCCCAGGTTAAACCTAAGTGAACGCCCACAAAAATGAGAGGAAGAGGGCCGCATATGGGTGCAAGCAAAGTAAACCACAACTTACTATTCAACGGGTCTACACGATCAGAATCATTTTGTTCTGTTTTAGCTTCGCCACTGGTATTAACTTCCATTCCAGCATCAGATATTGATTCCCGTAGTTCAACTGAATTACTTAAAGCTACAGGGGGCGACTGTGATGTTGGAGATGGTGACAACGTAGTTAGCAAAGCCTTCGTATTTATCCGAAGCAACGGAATAGACCGCTCAATCGGATCTTCTTGAATCACATCTTCATTTTTGTTTTCGGTCAAGTTCACTACGTCTCTGTTTTTCACCTCGGTACGCTCATGGACATTGTTTGTTTCGGTCAGTTCTGACCCCTTGTCAATAATTTCGTCATTCAAACTGTCCTGTGACGATTTACAAGATTTGTTTGTACTACGATCTGAATGACTGAAGGCTTTTTGCTCCTTCGAACGACCGAAGTCTTTATGCTCATCACTAGTTCGTGCTTTTTGTTCTCCAATAGGTGATGGACTGCGAGACAACCGTAAATCATCGAGAATTTTTGCGTCACTTTTAGACCCGCAGTCTGAAGTGTGGGAACTATTTTCACTTGCAGAAGAATGCATTGTTAATCGTAACGGAAGCGTTAACAATATCTTTTCTTTTGGAGGTTCAGTTGTAGCAGTTGGGGGATTCTGGACTCCAGCTGCTTCACTAGACCCTTGCGAGTGTGACGAATTTTGTTCAACCGGCGTAACCGTGTCCAGCAAACGTTCTCCAACATCTTCCACTGACGTTAGTCCGTGATCACTAGGTTCATTGTAAGTACCACTCGATTCCTGTTCACGTCTTGCGCGAGCATTAATCCTTAGAGGAGGCACGCGCTTCAGATTCTCGTATTCCAAGTTTAGTTGTTCTTCAGCAATAGGACTGGATGTTGTGGGGTGAGGTGGAACCCTAGACTCCGATACCATACTACTAGACAATAACTCATCAACGGGAGATGGTGTGCGAGACAAAATAAGATCATCTTCAATCTTGTGGGCTGATCCCAATTCAACCGGCACAGATTTTACAACGATGGGTTTGAATGTTTCGTCATCACCTGTAGAGCACACAACTTCCTTTTCGCCAACAATCATACACTCACTGTCGAAACTTCGATTCATTACGACATTTTCAACGCCGCCAGGAGGTAAAAAATTGCTACTGCTCGAAGTTTGCTCATGCGTTTCAGTTGGTGTGCTGTGTTTGAATACTGGTACCGTATCGTAAGAACACTGGTTCGATTCCACAGTCGTTTCAACTTTCAATGAATCACCATGAATTTTGGTAACTGTCAAAATATCTTGAGAAGATACACCCCCTGCCGGAGCTAGAGGTCTCATTTCGCTCACGATTGCGTGAACTCGTTCTGCTTTACGTTCTCGTTCTTCACGTCTAGCTTGCAACCGCTTCTGTAACATGATAATAAACGTTGTTGATACCATTAGTCTATGACAAATGCACGGGACATCCAAACACGAAACAAATAAATTTTTGCTTTAAAACCATGAATTTTTTAAACAATGTAAGTAGATACAACCATTTGAATACAAGATAAAACATCTTGCCGCTATATGTCTAACCACTAACCTGTCATAATGCTCGCTCATTTACGCAGCAGTATACGATTTGCTTTAAACAAAATGTTGCAACTAGAATAGTTTTCCTCAATAAACTAAAATTTAATAACAGTGCAGTACTTTTAAAACTTTGATAAAAAATTTCAGACTGCTAAATTAGTTGTTTTATCTAACACTTATGATTACCTTTATAGTTTCTTTGTTAAAACGCAAGCGGCTGATTTTCAAAGTATCTTTAAGCTTCGCCTGCTGTATTACATCATCATTTGTAGACTCGCTTGATTGATTTTGTACGATTGAATCCACTAGAGAGTCCTAATGTGTGTAATATTTCACATATAGCATGCTCTTGTTTACTATATTGCAATGCACGAAAATATACTTTTCAAAAAGTGGACAATCTGTTCAAAGGGAAACGGCGAAAAAACCAATAAGACTGCGTTTGTTAACAAAATACACAAGCAATGTTATAATCGAATGTACTGCTATTACCTGAAAATCACTTTTCATTTCGAAAACATCCTCTTCATCTTGAACCGATCCCATTTGTTGCATCCCGCAAACTTCGTTCTGCCGAACTTCGCTGCAAGATATAGAACCAACAACGTTACTGTCAGATATAGGATGTTGGTGTTCAGCAATCGCATCGCGAACAGATTCAGTTTTACAGTCCATTTCCTCACCATCGCTGTCAAGAGTGACCACATGTGTGGTTTGTGATGTTACAGGCCCAGAAGCACTAGCCGGCGTACTTGCAGTTGTGATTAACATTGTTCTACTTGTTGTTGGTTCTGCGACGTTCGTTCTTTCGCTAGCTACACTTGTCATCATATTACCAGCGGACAACGTCGAAACATGAGTCCCTGTGGCAGCCAAATTACTTAAGACATTGTTTGCAATGGCTTGTGACGCAAGTTGTTGCTGAAAAAGCTGCTGTTGTAATCGCAATTGTTGTTGCTGCTGTTGTTGCTGCAACTCCTGTTGTAATTGCTGTTCAATCTGCTGCACTATGAGAGCATTTTGCGCCTGCTGTGGTATAGTATTGGATGTTAGACCGGCGGCGGGCGGTGTAACATACTGAGCAGCTAGCTGTTGTGCAACAGCCTGGATTAACGACGCAGGTACCCCTGCAACTTGCTGCTGAGCAAGGATATTTGTTAACGCTAAAGTAAATTGGTCGGCGGGCAATGTGCGAAACTGGCTTTGGAATAAATTTGAATTGAGCTTTGTTGAATTTAACACTGCGGCAAGTGAATTCGCGAATGGATTTAAAATTGCAGGAGATACATTTTTAGATTCTTCAATGACGCAACTAATGCACTCATCAATATGTTGACGTGCTTCCGCTGCTGTTGCAATTTCATTACTGCCAACGTTTGCATTTAAGTTTAGCGTTTCAGGTAAAGTATTTAAACTTAAAATATTTATAGTAGAAGGTTCTGAACTTTGAGGTGTTGTTGTTGCAGTATCCGCATTCCAAAGCTTTTGCTCTATCCCACGGTTAACGGTGGTTCCTAAATTAAAAGATTGAAAACTTCACCTGCATATACAAGCGGCTTTTTTGCTGAGCTCTGGTCCTCATTTATTTATCATTTTCGGCGCCACTATATATTATAACAAAATATGAGCTTTTTTACTTCCAGGTATTATTCACAAATTCATGTGTACGTATAACCGTATAAAGAACATTACACGGTTTGAACAGAACGAAGTTACTGTACCAAATTTACAATTCGCAACGAGTTTGTACTGCAGACTGAACTTCTCGCTCGGAGCTTAACTGTTACCTTTTCTAACAAACACTACTACGTAAGCAATATTTGAAAATTTTGATAACTGAGGGCAGCAATTCTTATCCGTCCTATTCAAAACAAAAAATAAAACGTTTAATAAACGGATCATTTGCGTATACTGAACGTACCTTCATTCCCTCCGATATATCCTTGAATACCGGCAATTGTTGGTTCACTTCCAGCAGCTGTGATTGAAGCATGTTTTACAGACGCAGAAATTGCATCAACTACGTCAGATACATTACTCAACACAGAGTCATCCGCGACGGTCGATACTGATGGTTGAATGTGAGGTGGAGTGCTTGGTTTGGCTGGAATCGGCGGCGACTTAAATCCATCTAAAAATTAATGTACAACATTCCGTAGCGAAGCTTATGCGCCGTTCACAATAATTTTCTCATCTCTTATAGCTCAGGGCTATCACGTGTCAACCCCTTCATCGAAACTCGTGATAGCCCTAGCCTATCACAAAATTTCCTCTTCTATATATAAATATTCATAACACACATATGTTTATGTGTGTTATGAAACTTGATACCAGCAAAGTGAATTTTAGAATTTTAATCCTCTGCCCTTCACGCTAGCTCTGTGCTATGAGGAGTTTTGTGGCCAAAACTAAAATTTTGGAACATTGAGTGGACTTAGGAAAATTTTCACGCGTTCACACAGACTTAAAAAATTTTCAGGCTTTGATAGCGTTAAGCGTGTCTAGAAAAAATTTCCGGCATTAAGGACGTTTTAAAGGTGTCTCTAGCCCCACTTAAGCTTAGGCTTAGGTTATGCTAGCCCCATTTAGGCTTAGGCTTAGGTTAGGCTAGCCCCATTTGATCTCTTTCAGCAGTAAAAGGTAGACTTAAAATGCTTGAAAAATTTCCATCTTCCTCAAAATTTTGAAAATCGAACGGTACCACAAAATTGTTCTAGTTCAAAGCTAAAACGAATATTTGCAAATTTTAAGATACATATGTAACTTAATAGTTGTGTGTGTTGTTTGTGTGTTAATTTGCATTGTGTGCGTTTGTATAGTGTTTGTTTATTTGCTGTGAGTGGCTAAATTTAAGGAGGTTTGTGATAGCCCAGGGCTATCACGAGTTTCGATGAAGGGGCTGACACGGGATAGCCCTGAGCTATAAGAGATTTCTCTTATAGCCAAGGCTATCACGAGGCCCGGCGCATTATTTTAAATTACGCAACAAAATTTCGACATCTATAAGTGAAAAATATTCGATGATGATAACCTCAGTCGAATTATTCATGAACTTGTTATTTTCTATACATAAATGTTCAATTTTCCGTCAATGAATTTTCTCTATTGATGCAAAATACTGCTATATATTAAGGTGCGACACAATTAAGTTTAACATATACTTGTTTATTTAATAATCCTATCTACAATAATATTTGTAAAAAATGAATGAACATTGTTAGTAAATTACGTATGTTGCTGTCATCTGGAAATCGGCTTATGAGGGTCACTTAACAGACAACCCAACTGATACAGGTACGTCATGAAATTACTAGCATTCTGCACGTCTCAAGGTTTAAAATCGTGCTGGCTGTCGTAGTAATTATTCGCTTATGCAAAAAGGAGAAATTGAAAAATTATACGTCGTGTTCTGAACGTCCACTTTTAAGTTGGTAATTGAGCCGCCCGAAACAGTTTTATTCAGAATAACGAAAACAACATCTCGAACAAAAATAAACCTTAAACAGTGATATTTCAACGCAAATAAGGTTTCAGTTTGGCTTTCCAATATTTGTTTAAAATGTTCTGAACAGCAATTGAAGTGTGTGGTGGTGACCCATCCTATACAGTTGCCTAATGGAACAAATCAAAGTTATTGACACGGCATATATACATACTTTGTTGCTAAATTTTCAAAATTCCTCACCAGGTTTTTTTATTTTTAGTACTAAAGATCCCCGCGGACTCTTTGGCACCAAATCAGGTTCACCATCATCTTTCGAGTTAGCAGGACTAAGAGTCTCGGCGGCCAATGCATCTGATTCATTTAACTCCACTAAATTTGGAGAATTTGCTTTTGGGACAGGCGTTGGAGCTTTCACTGGTGTGTCAGGCCTTCTTACACAAAGACCAAGCGAAAAAGCGTCAATGGTGTCTGGTGGCATCCTTGAGCTTGTAGCACCATTTTGAACATTGTTCGAACACGAAAATCTGGAGCAACAAAAATATACGTATATGTTTTTGGCTAAAAGAGTTACGAAAAAGTATCTCAAAGCAAATTGCAAGATGAGGTTCACTTGAAGGTGCAAAATTGGTTACGCCTTAAGCCTGATAAATAAAACGCATAATTGAGTAGATAAACTTTCGACATACTGCTATACGAGGAGACATAGATGACGACATCTGCAATGCAACAGTAAGGGTTAAGCTATGCTCGCCGCGAGCCACCGGACGCCGCTGCGCGCCACGAAAAAAAACTTATTAAAAATTGTCGCACGCCACCAAAAAGATTTTACCTATATTCTTGTTAGCAACGCATTTGGGCGCTTGGTGGCGTTCAGTGGCATCCGACTGCGTACGATGGCGCCAGGCGGCGCGCGGTGGAGCCAATCAAGTTCAATTAAATTCCAAAATAAATGGAACATATACCGCCATCGTTGAAGCTATTGTCAAGGGTCAACTTCACGGCACCTCGGCTAAGTACTGGTTGGTTCCAAAAATATCCTAACCCTGATAGTGCTCTACTATTTACAATCAGTTTAAAAAATGAAATTATTCTCTTTACAGCAGCAAATTCTCGCAGACTGGTTTGGAATGAATAAACTATAAATTAACCTTAATAGACAAACAGACCTCGGTCGTTTTGTTTTCAACAGAGACTTGGGATAGGTTTTCTCAGTCGAATCCATATCACTATTCCGTACTTCTTTAGCTGTATCAAATATCTTTGTGTTCTTTTCAGTCTGATGTGGATCAGAAACTGCATATTGGGATGATGTTCCTGGCTTTTCAGAAAAGTCTGAAACGAGCATATATCACTTCAAACGGTACCCTTTTCAAAGTTACTACAAATTCAGTTTATCTGCAAAATGCTGAAATATTTATATCTCTGGATATCAACATCGCAAACCTAGTTCGCATAACATGTATGTATGTTTCGCTATCACAGCAATACTAGTTGCTACTAAATTTGTTATGTATCCACATTTTAAACAAGTTCTTTCATACTGCCTCAACATTTTGTTTTCAACTTGCGCAGTGTTAAATCTTAGATGCCCAGAAAAAGAACAATAATTAAAAGCAATGTGTTGTATTAGGTGAATTAACATTAATAACAGGTACCTAGTTGAGGTTTAAGAAACGGCAAATATGCCGGAATGTAGTCCGGGCGTTCCGGATCATTTGCAGAGCTTGGATCGGCAAATACTAGTTTTGATTTTACAGGAACTGGATACTTTGGCACCTTAAAACAAGAAAATAACAAGACCTAATGATCAATAAACACAAATTTTAGATAATAATCGCGTTTATTGTTGGCTTAGTGCCTAGATTGAAATATAGCGAACGTTTAATTCATTGTCGTGTCATAAAAGCACTGTATAACCGGAGTTTTGGACCCGGTGCGAAACGCGGTAACAAGATTCAAAGAAAATCGTTCTTCTATAGGTATTGAAAACTTTAATAACAAATTGAGGAAAGGTTATAGTATCTTTTATGACACTGTAGTATGGTGCTTATGTTTTGATTCAAATTGCATTGCGTAAAGGTGATTTTTGGAGTAGTTATTCTTCACATTCGACTTTTATAGAAAATCTAACGTATTTTTAGAGACGCAACAGCTTTATCACATGTACTGGTGGTCGTTTCTACTTTCGGTGACTATTAAACGGAAATAAAAGATGTACGTTTTTACAGAATATTCATTGGCCCCGATTGGCATCGGCCGCCGCCCCGGTAAAAAATTGCAGTCACGGGGGCATTTCTATTACATAGATTTTCACTTTTACGACAAGATTTTGTTCCCTGTACTTTTGTGATTACGCGGTATACTATTTACAAATTAAGTTCAATAAATACTCCAGCAAGTACTTAATCAATATAAAAAACAGTGGAACTAAACGTAAACACAGACTTTAATATTGCAAGGCAGCGAGCCAACTTGATTCATATAATCAGCGAGATCTTTTAGGTTCACTCCATGCTGATTGAATATCACGCCAACATCGTCCAGTATCGGCTGTCGGCGATTAACTGAAAAATTTAAGTATCCAATACTCTTTGTCTTCATTGCAAGCTAACAGTTATATATATTCATGCACACATTTGTCAACATTCCTTTCACGCTTGGAAGGTAACTGCACATGTCCTCATATTCTATTGGCGCATATATATTTAAATTTTGTAGTTATTATTAGAACTACAATCACATTATATCTTCATAAATCATATATGATTATCTTACTACTTACAGTGATCACAGTAAGTGCGCAATGTTTTAAATAAGGTTGACATGTACTCGCTGGTTAGATCGGTAAGCACATCGACCGTTGATGACATCGCTGACTGAAAACCCATATTTTGAGTCAACTGTGCAACAGATACACGAATTATTGCTTTGCTGTAATCGTCCATTCTAATTCTAGCTGCTGGAAAACCAATTGCTTAGTCTACAACGTATGAAAAACCAAAATATGCGACCTCTAAAATAATCCATGTTCGATAAAACGAAGCTAATTATTCGAGCATTTTTTAAACAGATTGGCACCTGTTGTTATTGTAAGCATGTGAGACGTGTTTTTCCTAGAGCACATGCAAAATAGTGCAGAGCATTGTATGTATGCTAGCCAGCAGCATATGGTCGACATATAGTCGATGATAGAAGCAGTTGGAAACGCGGGTTACGTTGCGCAGTGGTAACGGCGTCTGCTTGACACGCAGAAGGTCGCTGATTCGAAATCATCTGCTACCCGATTTCTTAGCTGCTTAGTTAAAGGTCTGATGTCACAGTTTCTCACCAGACTGACATGGGCTTACTCAGTAGACGCAATGGTAAATTGCCGTGCTATGAACAGTATCCAGTCGAAAATAGGGTGGACGATCAATGGACGACTTTGTTAAAAAGTG
The DNA here is from genome assembly GCA_030248215.1 of Enoplolaimus lenunculus. Classification (NCBI taxonomy): domain Eukaryota; kingdom Metazoa; phylum Nematoda; class Enoplea; order Enoplida; family Thoracostomopsidae; genus Enoplolaimus; species Enoplolaimus lenunculus. Next base: position 105,566 of record JASANG010001604.1, read on the forward strand.
GGGCATGTAAGTACGTGAGACACCCTTGTCCTGCTGCACATGCAATAAAGCGAAGTGCATTGTATGTATGTTAGCCGGTAGCATACGGTCGACATATATTCAAAGATAAAAGCGGTTGGAGAGGTGGGTTACGTGGCGCAGTGGTAACAGCATCTACCTGACACGCCGAAAGTCGCTAGTTTGAAACCGCCCGTAACCCGCTTTTCTAGCAGCTTAGTTAAAGGTCTGATGTCCCTGTTCCTACCCAGACCGACAGTTTTAACAGTGTCAGAACTGCACGGTCGGGACAACCCCTTTTCCCAATGTATTGCGAATATAATTGGTTTTCCCCTTAATTTCTCCGAAAGATACGGCCACGCCGGGAATCGAACCTCGGACCTCTCGCTCGCGAGTCAAGCGCGCAACCCATTACACCACACGGCTGATATCATAATTTCCTCTGGTGCTATATGTGCACGAATATGTATGTGTCTTAACATTACACACTCTGCACATACACAAGCTACACCGCATATACTCGCTAACAGCTCTAAATTACTTGGGGCTAGTAGTCTTCTATTCCAGAAACCTGTTTTAATAAAAAACTATCGACATTACGCCGTTGACTGAAACAGTGTTAAACCTCGGGTAACGTCCGCAACAAATTGCACTCAATGTTCTTAAAAGTGTATGTAGCACAGCACCCAAAACCGCTATCAAATATTTTTATTGTATTATATTGCAACTTGGTGGTTAGAACTAGTGAAACAACTAGCTAAGTGTTTACCGTGTTAGAGGGAAAAACAGGATTATAATAATGGAAGAACACTGACAGAAACTGGTATGTGTTTCTTTTGCTATGTGTTATATATAAATTACGAAACTTGAAGCTGTGTCCTCCAGCATATTGTACAAACTAATGATGTGTTCCAAATAAGGACCGATATTTTAATGTCTTTGTAGATGTCTATGAATGGTTCTGTGCTGCATATTTACAAAGCAGCATTTGTAGAAGCAGTCCTTCGAAAGCAACACCAAGGTGAAACACATATTAGAAATACTGGTGCGGTTTTTTGAATATTTATGCCTATGAATATACAACAATTATACTGACATGGTCAGAACACGAGAAAGAATTATTCGGAAATAAAAATCATTCTTTAATAACGGCAAGAACCGGAAACGAATCTTGGGGTTCATTCTTCTTTTTCAAAGCTATGGGAAAATTACGGTTTAAAGTAAAACAATTTGTGTTCGTCCTGTTCTATTATTGAAATTGCTACAATCTCACGAAATCAAGCCCTAAAACTCCATCTGGTAACCGCGTTCCGAAATCACAATAAAATCTATGATTCCGGAGAAAAATTATCCTTTTCGACAATCTTGGCATTTCATATTTTTGTACTTTTAGAAACATCACGTTTTTATTGCATGCAAGTTCAAAACATTCTTACCTATTTACAACACTTCTTTCTTTCAAGTTTACCGCGAGCAAAAACAGAGTCACCGCACGAGGACGGCATCAAAAAAATGAATTAAGGGCGAAGGCTGGCTACGTGTCGTAATAGTCACCGACGCTTCCTCTGTTCTCCATGTATTAAAATTATCCGCTTGTTGTCCTTGCAGAAAAGATTTAGCAAACAGCTGCAGAATTTGCTTTAACGAACGCTGGTTCTATTTGGAATGACATATAATTGTTCCATTTTGCGATGATCTAAAAACTTTCGATAAAACAATTTGAGTTTGACCGTAACAGGATGAGGCCTTATTAGTAAATTAGATTAGGTAAGTTAACCTATCGCTACCGCAAATGTAAAATTATACAATGTTTACGTGTGAATCGCGCAATTTTTTTGATATTTTCCAATTAACGTGGTTTTGGACTTGCCGTTGAAAAAAAATTCGTCCTTTTAGGCGAATGGTGTAGGAAGCGCCTCAATCGACCCCCAATTAACACCTTTGTTGCAATATAAAAACTTTCACGATGGGACTTTAGAGCTACAACAACAGTGAGTGAGCAAAAACATTGGTTTCTAAGATAGAATTAATTTCTGTCATCATGTGTTTTTGCATTTACGCTGGCCACACATGTGGTTAAGTCTAACCGGATGATTTAGTTTACTTTTCCAGCCACAGATAGCGTGTTTATTGAAGAAATTTTTATAACCAATCAGCAGATAAATAAAGAACAATGCAACTGTTCAAAATTACCCAATCAAAATGGAGTTCTGTGTTTAACATTGTACATCTTTAATCTGATTGGCTGTCATTGCATTAATGTTGTCTATTTGGTAAACAATCCGGTTAGAATTGTGGATCTTGTTAGTACTTTTGAATATTTGTCAATGAAGGAGCACTTGAAGTTAGTACTATAAAAGTGTAAAATGGTGGATAGGTGCATTTTTATAGTTTAATCTTTATATTCCTGTATAAAGCAGGCAAAAGTTTACTAGTTTGTATCCTAAGAGAGGAAAACTTTGTTATTTTAAAGGAGAAAAATTTTAATAAAACCACACAATTTACAATTGATGAGGAACCAGCACCAGGCCCGTAATCAACTCACCTTACAAGGTGGGCTAAAAAATTTTCAGGAGGGGCATTTTTCCTTTACATTTACAAGCTAAAGGTTTTCCACTGGGGTTTAGCCCCCCATGGCTACGGGCTGGAGCACCACTAGCCATATTGCAGTGTATTGTTTGTGCCGTTTTTATAGCATAACTACACTTGCTTGCGACCCTGTTATGGTTTATGCTAAGCAATTTAGTTGAATGTACAACTATGCTAGTATGCAGTGTTTCCGGTTTAAAGTATAGAAATGTACTGTTCAGATAAGTTATTGTCTTGAATCTTGATAGTATTTCGTGTTTTAAGTGCATTACAATTTTCCTCATTTCATGGCAACGTTGCAGTAAAATGTTAAGAATGATAGAAACGTGCTATGTTGTAAAATATTTTTATATTGTGTAAAAAGCCCTGCGTTGAATAGGTTTCGAGCAAAATCTTAAGGTTTAAGCGTAATCGTTAATCTAAACCTATGTATGGAATTCAACGCAAATCCAGTACTAATAGAGTGGGAAACAGTTTGAGGAGCAAAAGGTTCAATTATCTGCTGGTCTATAGTGAGGTAACCAGCTGAAGTGACCAAAACAGTTCTATGTTGTTTTTGACGGAATTTAGAACTGTCTATCTTGGACCCTGTTTGTCTACAGGCCAGATCATTTGACTGGTGTAATCCATTGTTTCCAATTTCCTGTCAGTGATGGTGAAAATATTTTGGAGTTGAAGGGCAAAAGGTGTGTTGAATGCACAGACAACATAGCTTCATGTTGATATGACTGAGGTAACATACACTGTACCTAATCAAATTCTGTACTGAACGTTATTCGATCCAAGAAGCATTCGTGTAGTATCGTTAGGATAGCTCGCATCTGTAGAGTTTAGCTAGTAATTTTGAACTTGATCAATTTACGGACTCCAATTAGGAATACAGATTCCTATTAATTCAGACTAAAATATTGGGACACAGGATCTTGTCACCGTTCCTCTCGGGTCGCTACTATACTTAGAAGCCCCGAGTTCTATATATATTCAATTATAGTATACAGTCCCTTTGTCAATTTCAACGCTTCAAATCTCATGTATAAAGACAATATACCAGTAATTATTATTGATATCACCGATTAATGATACAGTGACGCGGCTTATTGTCGTCTAACAAAGGCGTATTTGACAGTTTAAAATTTAAAAGGAAGTACCTGTAGAAATGTCCTCTTTGGAGAATAGAATATTGTATATCATAATGTGCGTATGCTTAATGGTTGTAGAAATGTTAAAAGCACCGCTCTTTACCTTGGTACCGTATACCGGGCGTGGTTCGCAGGTGTATTTATTGTTTGGCTAATCATAGACCAGCGTGTCAGCTTGATTGAGGTTACTTTTCAATGGTTTATGCTTCTAATGAATACTAGGAGCCGTAGTTGTACCTTGCACCCATGTGCGACTTTGCTAAAATGACGTGGTTTCACAAGTTTTCACAAAACGTATGCTATATCAAACAATGCGTACGTTTATCCCAGGCTCTAACCTACGGAGTTAGTCTGTCAGTAAATTTTTACTAATTCTTTTGTAGAACGATCTGTTTTGTATTGTTCAACACACTGTTTACTTATGCTGCAACCGTGCCCAAAATACGTATGTGGGGCGTTCCAAGTTCAATATATAGATATAACTGCCATCTCGAAATTTACAGCAACGAATGGCTGATATATTGTAATATCTTAATTTTCAATCCTAAATTTGACCACTAAATTGTTTTTGCATCTGAAAATGTTCATAACGGCAAAAGCTGATGGAGGGATACATTCCTTCTCACTTTTGGTTCGTTCACGGTGAATAAGGAAGATTAGTGGTCGCGTTAATCAAGCTTTATCATTTGTTATTCCGATAAGTCTAATTTTTTTATTTCAATATAATTTTAATTTGTCGTCCTTTTTACCGAAATCATTTTGTAAACTTTAACTTTTAATAATATCTCTACCGTTGTGTATTAAGTGGACACTGGGTAGCGACTACGTTTATCTTTCACTTTAGCATTCTATTGCAATTGTAGAAACGTTTCGCTTTTAGTTGTGTGCTCGATTTATTAAGATGAGAATTTTAAAATGAGGCGGAGCAGATCGTATTTCAAGCTTCCGACTCTGTTAAATGATTGTTTTTATGGAGCTCCTAAACTTTTAAGCAATCTATTTTTAAACGTTTTCTGTGCATTAATAGTTATATATAGTATTTTGTTGGTGGCACCCTTTAAACCATGATTCGTCCTGCTACTCTAAAACACAGTTATATGGTCATAAACCGCTTGTAATAATGAGTTTTTTTTCACTAATTTCAAGCTAGCGTCGGCCATTTTACAAATTTCAATTTAAGTTTGAGTTCTCAACTGCTGGCTATTTCTGGATTTGCCCTTACCGATAGCTTCAAATACTCATTATAGTGAAGTTTTAAGTAAATTTCGCTATATTTGAAACTCATAAGACTCATTTGAATGACTCAATTTTACGAATAATAACGGGCTAAATCATGCGCTTTCTTTGTCTTGATTTTGATCTGACCCATGCTATCATACATTGTATGAATTGAATTTTTGGGATACGTTACGCACACAAATTGTATTTTTCCTGGGACGTCGACTGATATTCCAGACACCGCTGTTCTCACGTGTCTGTTCTTGCATTAAGTTTAGTTCATATATACAAAGAAATATAAGATAGTGTTCTCGACTTTAGGTACTTTAAAGAATATTTGAAATAACGGTCAGTTTAACAGTTTTTACAATTAGCGAAGCATATTTTCGTGATTAAAACGTACTTTCTGTGAAGCTGCATTCCTGCCAGTGATTATGCTGAAAAATTCAATTTTACAACACCAATATAAACTTCGCGGGAAATTTCGGACTGTTCAAGATAGACTGAGTGTACAAAGTATGGATTACCAAATCGAACACCGTGAAACTTCAAGTTAATCCTTTATTGTTGCTATAGGTAAATTGAATATAGTTCGGGTAGAAAGCGAAGTGTATCTTCAAGAAGTTGATCTTATGTTTGTTCTTACCCTGTCTTCATTGCCGCTTTTAGGGGCTGCTTGTTACAAATATAGATCATTGTGTTACATACTTTAAGTAATTTATTCCTGGATGAATGCAAAAACCAACATTTATATAGAAGAACACATGCAACAGTGCTTTTCGAATGGCCAAAAGCATTCGTTAACGGTCCAATTGAAGCTAATCTGAATTTACAATTATTACTTATTGCACTTGAATTAATTTCGTATTAATAGTTGTTCAGTTTGTTTTTATTGTTTCTAGTTATTTTAAACAATTGCTTAGTATTTATGAAAGACCAGTTGCCAATTGAAATGCAAACTAGGCACACGGCACATATAAACTGATAGGAAAAATGTTTTAATTAATAGTGGTGAAAAACTGGCAGCTAAACGTTAAAAAATTTCAGGTATATGCTTGTTTACTTTCACTTCACAAAATGTGTCCGCTTCACACGGCTAAAATTTTCATTAAATTGGCTGATGCTTTTTCTGACCCTTAGACCGTAGACGTAGGCGTAGCCTCAGGTTTAATTGGCGGAGGTGTAACCTGCGGCTTAGCTTTAGGATGTAGGCCAGGGTTAGTGTAAACCTCAGTCCAAGCTTAGTGTAAGCGTGTGAGACATGCTTGCCCATTATGTACACATGAAATGTAGTGCGTTGCAGTACACAGTACGACACATATAGTCGACGAAACATGTTTTGAGAGACGGGCTACGCGGCGCAGTGGTAGAGCGCTTTCCTCGGGATCCTAAGGCCGTTAGTTCCAAATACCCATCACCCGTTTTTTCAGCTGCTTAGTTTAAAAGTTTGAAATCCCGATTCCATCCAGCCTAGACTGACACGGGGCTACTCCGTGAGCGCAATAGTAAATTGCCTCGCTTTGAACACGGTATCCTGTCGAAAATGAGATGGACGGTCAAGAGACGATCTTACTGAAAATTGGGGCAATTAAAGCATGTGAAAGGTGTTTGTCCGTGTGTATATGCAAATGCTTGGCACTATAAACATATCAGTCAGGTCTCAGACATCGCGAAAAACAATCTAAATTGTCTGTAATTAACACTAAAGTCTGTGTGCGATTATGTCATTTTGAATACAAGTTAATTCGCATTACTATTTGTGCTGTTTCGTGAATAAAATCGTCACAAAAAATTGAATTATTCTTACTTGTGTACTATATTAGTTATGCAAGTTTCGTTTTCTTTCGTGTAAATGAAAAATCAAAAAGTTGCCCATAATTTGTAGACATGTGAGAAGTTTGAGAGATTTTACCAAATATCGATGAATCTATATAGATTTTGTTGAAATTATGGTAGATTTTACCGATTTTTGTCTCTAAAACAAGTAATTAAATCACTTTAGCTTGTAAAACTGTAACATTTTTAAGATATGTCAAATCCTAAACCAGAAAGTTTGCGACAGCGTTCAGCTTATTATAAATTCTAAAATTTGAGAACTAAATTATAGCTAACATATTGCAGTAGTTTTGCATTTCGTAACTTAAATGCCTATGCTCACGGATCTCAAAAATTATAGGAGATTTTTGAATTACACCAACAACTTAGCAGATTAAAGCCAAACATTAATGCTGAGGGCACAAACTTATAAACCTAAGGCAATGGTTACCTCACGGAGTGTACATAAAATGCTGACCTTATAATTTATTACTACAGTAAGTTTTATATTAGAAAAACCCTGCGCGTTTTATAGCGGCTCCTATATATTTCTATGAACTGTTTGGCGGATACTTGTTTCCGGCTCAAAGACAGCTAATAATTAAAATATTACGTTTTGAAATGTTTTATGAATGGTTTTGTCGGAAACCGCCGCTTCTCATAGCTTTATTGTCACTTTCTGGTTATATGCCATAAATTTGAGTGCGATTGATTGAATAAAAACTGTAAGAAAAAATTTACTCTGATCGACCCAACAAATGTCTAAACATACTCGTAAAATACAGACGAAATATTGTTCATTTCAAAACTTTAAACGCAGTTTTTTATCGACGAAATTTAACCATTTGATATTGTTTATTGTGAGCAGGGTTTCCTTCGACCATAGGGGACCTCGATAAATCAGAAGCGGTCTGAGCGAATTACATTGGGGGCGTCGTTTGATTGTATATATGGGGGCCCCACCGTTTGACTCTTCTTACAAGTTGTTAAAGTGCCCCTAACCGAGCCATAGAAAAAGATATGTTTTGAAAATATATTTGATGTGTAACGTGTAAAGTTTAGAAACAAGGGACTCGAACAAATTTTCAAAGTTAAATTCATGTACTACCTTTTTTCACAAAAATCGGGCTTATTTTCCAGGACAGCATATTTCAGATAGCCAAAAAAGTTTTGGCGGTCACAAGCAAGCTGTGATGTGTCACAGAGAAACATATTCACAGCTTTGGGCGGCCATAAATCAAACAGTATTATATTTGATGTTTTCCTTCGGTTAAAAAGAAATTTGACAATGTAATCGCTTTATTTCATGATAAAATTTTGAAGAACCCTTGTGAAGTCTGCGTACCTGAATTGTACTGGCAAAGTGCAATATTTTCTGAAACTTTATATATTCGTTTATAATTTTGCGTAATTTAGCATTCGTTTACAGCATGAACCAGGAAGGAACCGTAGGTTAAAATACCGGAGTCAGAGTTGAACCAAAATTTGCCTTAGTCGGAGAGGTCGATTTTATGCCGGAGACGAAGGCTTACGTCGCATTATACTGTGCTATGAACAATGGGCCACTCAAAAACAAAGGTTAAGATTTCGATAAAACTAAAGTTGATTATAAAGCTTCATACTGCCATCTATGTTTGTAAATTATCATTTTTGTATAAAATCCACACAGGGTTAGAAATTTGTGCCGTGAATAATGGCACTTATTTGTGCCAGTAGTAGTAAATAGGTAAACATTTGTTTCATGGTGCTTGAATAAGATGAAAATCACATCTCCACATCGCATGTTCAAAGCGTCTATCCCCATGAGTCATTTTTTTGCGATAATGGGTAATTCAGAAAATTACGAAACTATCAAACAAAGCTGTGAATATGTTTCTCTGTGACACATCACAGCTTGCTTGTGACCGCCAAAACTTTTTTGGCTATCTGAAATATGCTGTCCTGGAAAATAAGCCCGATTTTTGTGAAAAAAGGTAGTACATGAATTTAACTTTGAAAATTTGTTCGAGTCCCTTGTTTCTAAACTTTACATGTTACACATCAAATATATTTTCAAAACATATCTTTTTCTATGGCCCGGTTAGGGGCACTTTAACAACTTGTTTCACAACTTTACAAAAGTAACTTTGTTCTGATACGGGTATAGATACAGAAAAGATCGAACAACAAACAAAATTGAATTGATACTAACTTACCAAGATTATTAAGTCACTTATAACCACTAACTTACCAAGATTATTAAGTCACTCATAACCACTAACTTACCAAGATTATTAAGTCACTCATAACCACTATCTTACCAAGATTATTAAGTCACTCATAACCACTAACTTACCAAGATTATTAAGTCACTCATAACCACTAACTTACCAAGATTATTAAGTCACTCATAACCACTAACTTACCAAGATTATTAAGTCACTCATAACCACTAAGTTACCAAGATTATTAAGTCACTCATAACCACTAACTTACCAAGATTATTAAGTCACTCATAACCACTAACTTACCAAGATTATTAAGTCACTCATAACCACTAACTTACCAAGATTATTAAGTCACTCATAACCGATGCACCAACCCCACCAATTATTATTTTAATCCATCCGCATTCATGATAGTTTGCTCTACCTAGCTATGTATATTCCTCTTTTAAAACAATTTTCTTTACAGATTTTAAAAAAGTCAACGCACAATATGACGAAAAACCAGATAATGTAGCATCAACTGTTGCATAACAATACGCTAAGCCAACACACTAGGCAATGCTGAAAAAATAATTGTTGGCTCTATGCACCGGGGCTGCGTTGTTTTATAGTTTACTTCGACGCCGTTTATCTGAGTCAAAATACGAAGAAAATTTGCACAAAAATTAGAGCAAATTTTCGCCTAGTTTGCTGCTACAGAATTTGAATGGAACCTGTCATTGTATGTAGTAAGCTTATAGTATGATGTTGCTACATGCGATAAATTATACATATCTAAACTAGCTGCATGAAAATATGAACGATTTTTAGAATCAAAAATTTTGGGTAAAACATATTATAAAATAATATAATAATAATAATAATAATAAAATAATAATAATAAAAATAATAAATAAATAAAAATAAATAAATAAATAAATAAAATAAATAAAATAAATAAAATAAAATAAATAAAAAATAAATAATAAATAAAATAATAATAATAATAATAAGAGACACTACCGTGTCCTTATGATATCGAGAGATACTGTATAGTTGTTTTCGTTAATTCTAAATTTTACACATTTCCAAATGATTGCATTGAAAGCGAAAGAGGTTACCAAACAACGAACAATGCTGCAATAACGTATCTCTGAGCGTGGCGAACATTGTAAACTTATACTAAGCACCAAGTTTTATACAGTTGGTCTTTGAAAATTGCTGATACGCACAAGCCTATTTTTTCGGATAATCAACCAGTTTTGAAATTGAACACAAATTTTTAAGTTTACGCGTACTTACGTTTGTTTTATTTTCTTAAACCCGAAAAACGGAATTCGGAATTTAATTACCTTGGATTACATAAATGTCATTATTTCGTCTGGGCTTTAAATGTTGAGTGTCATGAAATGTAAACTTGTGTCCAAGTTTCAACACAATTCTTCTGGATACAACTTTAGACAAAAATGTGGTTTTTCAACCTCCATCCAACTTTGCGACTAGTCTCTGGTTATAAGCGACTGGTAACAACCTTTTGGTAAATCAAAATATATATTGTTTGGCTTGTATATAATATGGGAGTCATTTTATAATGGGGGGGGGGCTTTGACCAGAACAAATAGCAGGTGGCCCTTACGAAACAACCCGGCTTACAGAAACTACTCTGCATTAATGGACTCTCAGTTCACTTAGGAATTTTTGTGCATTATTGCGTAGATGGATATATATAATAATTGTGATGTCATCAGCAGACCCATTAAACATATCGTTGATGACTGCTACGTAAAATGGTGGGGACCGTGGGCAAATGCAAGGGGGCAGGCAAGATATTCCCACGAAATTTTAAGACTCAATATAAATAGGCACTGTTACTTCCATTTGAATAATCGCAGGATTCTAAAAGGTTCAAAAAATTTTCCTCGCTCGCTATACTCGATCATAAAAACTGCAATAGAATATAACAAACCGAAATGAAACCTTTGTGTACGACCCCAAACGGCGACATAAACGAACGCTAAAATTTTTAAATTTAATAGTTTTGCGTATATTTTATTTGGCAAAATGGGGCGAACATTTTGTTTCTGGTCACTTGTATAGTTATGATTTGTGCCATTGATTTACAAAATAAATGATGCATCTTGAATGTATTGCTATGATGGGTGTTCAGTAAGCACTTAACTGCTGTTTTTGTTAATATGTTTTAAATTTTTACCGGTTTTGATATATAATCAGGTAAAAGTACATGTTGAGGTAATGTAAGGGTTTTAACATTTTAAATCCAACACGTCTGTGCTCCTCATAACTCAGTGACCGCTGCCTCGTAGAGTTTGAGAAGCTATCAAAAATCGTTGAGCAACCACGATGTTGCATTCCATAAGCTACAAAACCTACAAAATTTTGTTTTCCCACTAATTTGGTTGGTATCAAGCTCTGAAACATTAAGAACTAAATACAACTGGCGAATATTTCAATTAAATAGCTTATGAAAATATATGTAGAAGCCAAAGCCGAGAGTTTCACATCGGACAAGTCCAATTCAGAATTTGACTGAATCATCGGCTTGAGCTACACTATATATGAAGAGTTCGAATACGCCGTAAGGAACCCATTTTACAAAGAAGCGTACAGGCCTGTAGCCAGCTCACCTTATGCTAGGGGTGGGGCTAAAAAATTTTCAGGAGTGGCAATTAAAGTTTTTCAATGACTTACAAGCAAGGTTGCAAATCTTCTAGGGGCCAAAATGTTTCCAGATGGGGGCTGAGCCCCCATGGCCCCTTCGCTACGGGCCTAGAAGCGTAACAATGAAGCAAAAATAAAAGCAATCTTTGACGTAAAACTATATGATGTAATACGGTCATCGGATATCGCATAAAAGTAAATTCGTGTAACTTTTTCTTCATTTTTCATAAGCAAAGAAGATACCCACAACCCACCCATATGGCAGAGATGTAACCTGATCGGCAGTATCTACTGTGGAAAAGAAACACTTACGGACACCAATTTTTCATTATATACCTAAAGACTTTCCCAATGTAACAAAATTACCTAAATATCTTTAGCATGACGATGCTATATGAAATATATCTATATGTATATCTCGTATTCCAATCTGCTATTCAGGCCAATTACCAATTGACCTAGGCCAGTTTGCTTTTTTGAGCAAATAGCAGATGGCCTACTCCAAATACCGATTGTAAGATGCACCAAAACAGCAGTGTTGTAAAACCAACGTTGATTGGTTAACGGTATTCAGTCTGTTTAATTAATCAAATCTGATTGGTTTATTTTACAAGTTTAACAGCAGTTCAGCCTAGTCGAAATTACTATTACGCAAAATAGCAGATTGGCCTAGGCCAATTAGCAATTGGCCTGAATAATAGATTGGCCTACGACATATACAGCAGACATAAGTATAAGTATCTGTCCCGCTACCAGGAATTTTTAACAGAAACGCAATGGATATGTTTTAAAATAGGAAAAAAGCAATTTTCTACCATAAAGTTTTTTGAATGCTGCCGATAAATTTTTCGCTGGTCGAAAGGAAAAGATATCATCCTTGTTCGAGCCCCTCCCCTCCCTACCGTATTTGCAGATAAATACGTATCTATAATACTGCAATGGAAAACCAATCAAAAATGGATTGAATTTCATTTCGTGCTGCATTGCAAAAAATGTGGAATTTATTATTAACAAATTGTACAAACAAGATTTTGGACAGAGTGAAGCTTGAAACTACTTTTTAAATGTTTACATTTGTGCCTTCAGGTTGCGTTGAGGTTATTTTGAGTTTCATGAAATATTTTTAAAATTTAGTTCCAGTTTTTGCATGAAACAATTTGTGCTGTTTTAGTGTTTGCTGAAGGTGTATTGCTGGTAGCGCTTGGTATTTGTTAGTATTTTTAACGCACATAAAGCTCGGGCCCGCAGCCAAGAGGAGGGGGGCAGGGGGCTCAGCCCTTCTTGTAATAATATTGGCCCCCCTAGAAAAATTTCAACTTTGCTTGGAACTCATTGAAAATCCTCGAATTCCCCTCCTGAAAATTTTTAGCCCCCCCCCCTAGTAAGGTGAGCTGGCTACGGGCCTGAATTATAGCTTTTGGTTTAGTCTTAATTGTTGTCTGTAGGTTGTAAAACGATGCGAAAGTTGCAAGGTTACATAAGGTGCACTCTCTATGAATATCCCTCTTCATAATTGCTGTTTGCTTTCCAGAAATTAACACCCCTATTGTCAAATGTGTGAAGCACGGTATCATCACCAGTTGCGGATAAGTCTTAGGAATTGCGAATTAGTAAATGCTGATGTTTGGAATTCAGCATTTTTTCGCATTCATTTTGTTCTGCTTCTGCTACAATTTTGAGCTTCCCAACCAGAGACGGATCCAAAAATTTGTGACGGCCTCAATTCGTCTAAAAATATGCCACAGTTAAAAGCATTCAGTATCGTTATGCGGCGAAAAATACTGATACCTATACCCTGGTTTTACCGATGCTGATATCGACATATCGATTCAACACTAACACATATATGAAAATGGCTTTTTGTCTTGGGTCAGACACTACAAATGATTATTCTGTACTACTGATGGTGTATTCTGCTCTATTACTCCACAATTGCAAACTGGTCGTTGCTGGCACAAATTAAACGCCAAATCCTAGTTTTTGTTTACCACCATCATGCTGTTTCTAAGAGTCCCGGTGGGAATTTGACACAATTGTTGAGAAGTGTTAAATTTGATTTCATTGTATGGTTGGCTTGGTATTTTTCACGATTATTTGTTGTGGTGACGAGAATCACGTTATGCCAAACCTGTATACTGCCAAGATGTGAACGTGTCGATTGAATGTAAGCAACGGTGTTGAAAATGGACGTAAGTTTCACCTGTTCTGAAAAGGTACTATGCAAAATTTACAATCGAACTTACAGGACACCTGCTTAGCATGGTAGGCTCGTGTACATTTTTCCCGACCGTTTTCGAAATTTCCAGATTTTTGCTTAACTTATGGTTACAATTTGGCCTGCGCTTGGGATTGGGTCTATGATTAGGCGTATTAGCGGAAACTATACCACAGTTGAATTGTACGTTAGATGTATCCTGTATGGGGAAAATTTAAACATATCATGCTTATTTTCTATGGAAACGTTTCTGAAGATAAAGTCACAACCTTAAATATATATGATAGCTTATGTGTGCTAAGTAACCTATCATAATGTTTTGATTGAAGTGATTTTCAAAATATGTATCATTCGATTTGGGTTTGACTGTAAATGGCCAAATTATTTGTGCTCCTTTGAAAGCAACATAATTTGTTAAAATAGCCCCTCCCTCACTATGAAATCGGTTACTCTTCTATGCCGTACAGGCGTACCCTCCCTAGATTGACTATTTTCGTATAGTATCTCCTCAAATGATATTTTAATTGCAAGTTGTTTTCCTCACAGTAAAAGAAAAAGTTATTTTGCAGTGAACACGCAGTTAAAAAGTTGCGCGCAAAGAAATAAAAATACAGACGACTTGAAAGCGGTCGGCGATTTTGTGGTGGGTAACAACAGTGAAAAACAGCTGAAATTGAATAAAAACACTAAGCCATATTTAAAACTATTTTTAAATTTTTTTAAGTATTTTGCGGTGTTTTAGTTTTTATTAATAAAGTAGTGAAGAATAAAGACAATACAACTTGCCGTTGCTGTGTTAGCGCGGTTGCGTTGCTCATTGAGATGCAACATGAATGAGTCTGTAATCAGCTGTTCATGTAGCGAACTGGTTCCGAAAAATACCTGCGAATTTAAGCCTATGAATGTGTTAAGTGCCCGTATTCTTAAATGTGAGCGGCACCAATCAACCAACAGTTGTTGATAGATCTTTCAACTTTAGAACTAACAAATTCATAGCATTAAAATTTAGCAAAATTTTCATGTTTAGCGTTGCACTTGACTACTGATTTTGATGTCTGTAATTGCCAGAGGCCGAATCCAAAGGGGTGCAGGGGCACCCTTCAGAAAGTTTTTTAATGATAAAATGGTAAGGTCTCGTTCCTACCTTGTAATTATTTACTTTTGTACCGTCAAATTTGCGTTTGGCGTTTTTTACTATTCACCTATGATATTTGCTGAGCACAGTTGATAACAGAGTTGTTTGTTTTCCGAAAAAAAGTATGACGGAAAAAAATGATTTTTTTTCGATTTTTTTCCGGAAAAAATGAAAAACATGAAAAAAATCATTCTTTGTCTGAGTGATCGGTTAGCTTACCCTTAGCCGTCGTTTGCCCAAAAATGCTTGCATGTTGAAAGTTTTGCATATTTGAGCTTCTGATGACATCCTCTGATCATTCCATGCCCAAATCCGAATTTTTGAAAAATTAGATTTTTAAGGCCACAAGTTCAGCCCCCTGGGACCCAAAAGTTTTTTTGATAAGTTGGACAAATTATATATCGCTAACTCGTTAGGCAGAAGTCTGATTGGAAGATGTTTAACAATATTTGTCTTACCTCCGAAACCTGTGTCAAACGGTATATAATTTGTACAGTATTTTGTCAACATAATTTTGAGTCCAAAGGATGAATTTGGGACCTTAAAGTTCGAATTTTTTACAAATTTATGTTGTGGCATGGAATAACCAGAGGAGGTCACCAGAACGTCAGAAACTCATAAGTGGAGCGAGCTAAAGAAGTCACACTTTTTTTGTAAGTATATATTAAATTCCAATATACTTTTGCGTTTTTGTGACATCGAAGCCACCAAAATTGCTGCAACCTCGCGAGCAAAGCGAGGTTGAAGCTAGACGTATTGTTAGCCCATGAAAAAAAGACTTCGAACAGGCTTTAGAAAAATTCTTCTGGATCGTAAAAGTCAAATAAAAACTTGAAACAAATTAAATTATTCCTTCCCGAACTTAAATTCTGGCTACGGCCTTGACCGTAGTTGGCTGAAATTGTTTGCGACGACCAGTTTGCTAAATGCTTTCAGATATAAGGTAAGCCTCCAAAGCTGCCAATAATGTACACAATACACATACGAAATGTCAGTGATTGAAAAAAATCTGAAATCATTTCTCTTTCGTGAAAGTTTTCATGAAAATTCGTTTAAGTAGAGTTAGAAGCTGACGCTGGCGTTTTTTCAACTGCATTACACAAAACAACTTTTTTGCAGCATTTTTTGCATGACAATTGCAAGTTTTTACACCGATTATTGTGGCATAACATTATGCTACTGTTACATTGTTAAATATAAAGCTGAAAACACACATGATAGGTAATTTTGGCATCATCCCTACCGGGGTGGAGCATTACTTAACCGGGCCATGAGGCCGCTCGTGAAGTGAAGCAAAAATAACGATCAAACAAATTTCTCTATGCAAAATTTTCCATTGTGGAAACACTCGTTACGTGCCCTTTGTAGTCGCAGGCCCTGAGGCCACGGCTTCAAAAGCTTCCATTGTGATCCGTTCCTGGTTCCTTCAACAATTTTAATTATTGTACTAACATCTTCGTGTAAATAAACGATGAGCAAAGTTTGTTCTTCTCAGATTTATTTTGCGATCTCAATGTTAAAAAATTTTGCAACCACATTGACCAGTTAAATATAATTTTTAACGCATTGCTTCGGCGCTTTTTGAATATTAATTTTAACTTCAATACGAAAACGGTTGAAACTTCAAGTTTTTAAGACGAGACAACAGTCTGCACAATTATATTTCTGCAATAATCTCATATATGTTTCAACGGTGTCAAATTTCTTTCTCAGCTCTTCTCGACATTTCAAAATTTGTCGCCAAAATTTTCTCTGTTTTATAAAAATTATTTTTTTCTTACAAAATTTGACCTTGGTTGCTATTTCAGTCAGCAATTTGTTCGTCGTTTTTAGCTAATATTTGGTTAAACGATTTTGTATGAACCTAAAACCCAATGCGTTTGCAGGCAATGTCAGAAACACAAATTTGTCGTAATATTTTTCAATTTTCTGTTTCGTCATGTAGCTTCAAGCGGTAAGTCCGATTTTTAATTTTAGAAGATTGGAGTTGTTTTTAATTGTTGACATAACGGCATATTTTGCTTGTTGGTTTATATTTAAAATTTTTGTATTTTCCGCAAAACGCAAAAATTCAATATTGTCGTTTGTTATAAATTCATCGTTTTGTATAGAAGGTTAAAAATTGACAGGAACTGGTTTTATTTTGGTCCAAGTTTTTCCTTCACATTTCTACAATATATAATATGGCTAGAGTTGGTTTAACCTGAAGGATAATCTGACATCAACTTGACAAAGTTGAGCTGTTATGTGACGTTTACGATAGGATTAGAGGTGTAACAAGAATTTGGGAATGAGGGTTACGTTCTATAAATAATATTCAAAGGGGTGGGGACCTGTGCTAGCGAGTGACGTACTTGCTAATGGTCGCGGGGCAAAAATATCAAAGTTGGAATTAAACCCCTAGGTTCTCAGTAGCATAATTTCTTGAGGTTGTCATATTTTAGCAAATGTTTCAGTTTTTCCTGTAATTTCTTGTTATCGTTTGTACACGGTTAAAATAGACGTGAAGCGGTTTTATTCTTTAATTTTTATACCAAATATTTCTTTCAAATTTATATTACAACATTGAAACCTTAAAATGTTTAACTTATAACTCAACTTTACTTCAGCTACATTGGGTGTTTTAAAAATTATTCGACTTTGTTGAAGTGTTGAAATTTACCAAATACGTGTCTTGTACTGCAGACGGTCGAAGCCAACGCACATGATATTTTTAACCAATTAAACGTTAAACAGATTGAACTGGCAGTAAAGCAAAGAGATCGAAATGCCAGAAGATACTTTTGAACTCAATTATAGTAATTTAAATCTAATGTATGTCCAGTTTTGAATGTCAGAATTATCGAATTTGTATATTTTATTATCCTGATTGAAAAGTGAACCAAGACAAGATATGATGTGTAAAAATATTTAAGGTTAATAGTAACTAAGACGGTTTTGCAATTAAATCGCCGACTAGGGATTGAAGTCTGCGATTTGGCATATTGTTCTGATATCAAATTGCACCCTATATTTGCTACGCGAGGCGTACGTTGCCCAAACTAGGCTTTCCCCGTGTGTCTGCATTCAGCTTCCTGTTTTGATTATCCGATTTCAAGATTACACCGTTTAAATAATTAAAGCGATACGATTGCCAAAGACGAACACTTAGTGGGTGTAGACCTACTTGAACCGCAAAGAAACTTGATGCTCACGGTAGCTGCTTTAAAATTGTCTAATAAATACCACCAAATAACCTAGAATCCAAAATTACAATTATGTTTACACGAACGTCGTGAACGATGCCCTAGTACGCTTTGGGAGGAAATTGTCCATGACAGGTATTTGGGGATATAGAGGGTTGTCCATGAGAACCAGTTATAGGATTTTTGAGTAGTGGCTTATGTTTCCGTTTGATCACTTCGAGTGCTAATTTGTGTTTCAGGAACTTTATTTTAATAAAAAGCTATAAATCTAATACTGAAGCATGTGCAAATATAATTGGTTCATTTCAAACGGCTAACACGACGTTTACCTTTTGTTAACAGTTGTTTAAAGATAAATATTCCACCTGTACCCGGCTGGATTCCTTGTGCTCCTAGTGTAACCCACTGCGTGACTATTACAAATCAAGTGTCACCTCGATCTTCGGTAACACCAAATTCAGCATAGTTATTACTTGCCAAATTCGAGAAAATGTTTCATTTCAAACGCGTTTTGCTTACTCTTTTACTGACAGCATTCAGCGTTGGAACGTGGAGTAAAGAAATTACTACCAAGTGTCCCCGACAATGTCGTTGTAATGGTTTGTCGATAACCTGCGCTGGCGTTGGCTTATCTGCTGTACCGTCTGATTTGCCTCGAAATGCTGAACGAATGTAAGTGACGGCGGAGCGTCTTGGTCAGTGGTCTAAGGCATGTGGCGAACTCAACATTTTAGAGAGGGGGGAGAAAATCTGGCGACTGACATTTGGCTATTTTACACGACGATCTTCATGCGGGGCCAACACTTTTGAGGGGCAGTTTTTAAGGGGAGATTCATATGTTTTTCAGTGGCGACCAGTTAATATGCACGCCACCAAACCTACGCTAAAACCTGTGTTTGCAGTGTTTAACACTGGCGAAATTTGGATTCGCGTCCGTTTTTGTCACAGCTTGCATTGCATTTATTTATAACAAGGGCCCATATTCTCAAATATGTGTAGCGATTATCACCAGTTAGTAATTGGTCTTTAAACTCACTGTCTATTGCAGTTGATGAATTCAAAACAGATAAAGGAGTAGAATAAGTTAAATGCAAAAAATGTCCTGAATTTTGAGTTTCAGCATTTACCGGTTCCAAATTTACAAGACCTATCACCAACTGATGATAGGTGGTACACACTTTTAGAACACGGGCAAGGGAATTTCAATTCTGTAGGGGCGGCCAAAATTTTTCCAGGGGGGCGAAGCCCACCTGGTCCCCCTTCGGTACAGGCCCGTGACGGACTCTGATACGATGTTGCCTTCAATTATGCTAAATTGAATAACACTGTGTAATAGAAATGTTACCCGAAATTGACAGTTTGGTAATATCGTTTCTTAGAATTTTGTTCTTTCTAACATTACATTTTATTTGTTTTAGCGATCTACAAGACAACCAAATCACTACAATACGGAGAAGCGATTTTTCTGGTCTTCGAAATTTGAAAATTTTGTAAGTTTTAAGTTTTTTTAATTATTTTAAGCTAATTACGTTTTACATAACAAAAGTTTGTTTTATAGCATCAGACCGGGCATCCGGACGTCGTAGGTTCGAGCCACATTGCATCCGCAGCAAACGTTTCGTGAAGAAGTTCGGCCCATGTATAGAACAGGGCGAGGGGCTATAATAGAGTCAGTTTAAGCTTTAGACTAATTTTTTGCTTACGCTTAGGCTTAGGCTTAGGAATAGGGTCATCCATACGCACAGGCTTAGGCTTAGGCTTAGGCTTAGGCTTAGGAATATGCTTACACTACTGTTCCGGCCCTGTTCTATACATGGGCCTTTTTATATATTACCGCTTAACATAGAATTACTTAGCAGAATCGGCGGTAAAATGTGAGAGACGCTCACCAGCTCATAAGGTTTCGCGGCGTAATTATATACGTATCATGTTGTTCCAAAGTAATGGTATATAAATCCATTGTATTGAAAAGTTTGCATCGCTGCATAGCTCAGTAGTACTAAGAGCAGCGAAACGGTAACTCGTATTTCATGGGTTCGACCTCAACCGCATCCGCAGCAAAATATTTGTGAAGGGCTCTATATAATGCTGCTAAACTTAGAATTATTTAATTGCCAAAAGCTTTTTATTCTATAAGTTTGACTTAAATTTAGAACCCTTATTTAGTTAAGACTCTGGTGCTCAAGAATCGCTTATTATTGGTGTCTCAGTGCTTGTACGCTCCATCTTTCTGTAAGCTTAAGCCTAGTGTTAGCCGAGGTTATGACAAAAGCAAAATAAAATTGAAAATTGTGGGGGAGTGTATAATATCCTTATTTTCTATATCCGCCATCCGTTACATTTTTTCTAAAACGGAAAATTTTATAAATCTCTCAGCTGTCTAGTCTAATTGGTCAGCTGTCTAGTCGAAGTGGAACCAATCGGATCTGAATGAACTGCATTTAATTTGGTCAGGCTCTTTTCCTCAAAATACCATCCATTAAAAATGAAGTGATACCGAAAATAGTGTGTCAATTTTGTTTTTAAATTAAGTTTTTATGATTTATATTATAACATTAATTTATATTCTGACAAAGCATATGTTTAATAATTGTTTTATAGGCAATTGTCAGATAACGACATTCATACAATAGAACCTGGAGCTTTCGACCATTTATCAAGCATCGAGCGATTGTGAGTGTTAGCCAAGAATTGGTTTAGTACTTGAAGCTCTTTATAGGACCAGCAATTAGTTTACTTATCTTCAATTGAGGGCTTTAAAATTCGTCGTTATAGTAACTATATCTTTTAGATTTTTATGGGGTTCGAAGTTCACACCGGATTGACACGAGACCAAAATTTTGTGTTGATAATTATCACTAGACTTGCATTTTCTCACTCGCTTTTTTCGCGAGTACTCGTTCAATCTATAGTGTGAGCTCAGCACCAGAAGTTTCTCAGTTCGAGTCTCACCACTGGCGGAATACATGATATGCAAACGTTTCTACATCAGTTTCATGCCTTCTAAAATGCATATTTTAAATTTTTTAAATATAAGTATCCGTGAATTTTTGTATCAGTGAACTGTTGCATTTAATTTGAGTTTTGGTTGACTTGATGACAATCGATCTAGAGGGCAAGGGATTAGTTCTGTCTGTTGGACATTTTTTAGTTAAATTGTGAACAAAATGACACGTGACATTGTTGAGGTGTGAACATATTGATGGCTGGGAAAATATTTTTTTCGCACGAAAAAAGATCGCAAAAAATTTTAACACATGGATTGTAATTGGGATTGAAGAAAAATTTCTGACCTAAAGCTACATATAACATGATGCTGAGCAATTTATACCAACAGTGAACGAAAATTGGCATTTTTTAACTTTTGGACATTGACCAACTAATTTTATCGTCCTATAAATTTGATTAGTCATCCGGAGCACATTTGCACCAAGGCTGAATAGAGGAAATGCACGTTCCTAAATTCCAAAGGAAAACCCATCAAAATAGACACTTGCAAGCTTTATTATAACCCCTCATAGATCATACTAGTCAGCAAGTTTTGCGCAATGCGCGCAAAAATTAGCGAACACACAACAATCTGTATGCAAATTTTCTTTTCAAAGAACAATCACATTTCTGGTCTTAGAAATAACGTAAACAAATTAATACTGGAAAGTTGCCCAAAATACGTATATAGGGTATTCCAGCTTTAATATATAGATATTTCAAATAAGCTTAGTATAACTTTCTGGATCCTAAATTTTGAAACAATTGACATAAAAGTTTTCTACCGAAATAAAATCTATCTACGTTCTTAACAGTCGGGTCTCTTAGTCGTTGGGCTTGGGCCCAAATCTGAACTATTTTTAAGTCAAAACCACAACAATATATAACATTTAAAACCATGTTAATATGTTGCGTTTTGTATTTTTCACGCTTGACTGCAAGATCTATGTAGTTATAGTATCCACTACTGCAAAGCGAAGGGTGCATTAAAATTTTGCTTTTGCAGGCTTCTTTATACTGATGGTGTTAAGCCGATGTTCAGTTTAGTTGTTGAGGTTCGAATGAATTTGAGAACTTGAGCAAATAAAAGATTAATATAAGGTGAACGAGTATTTAACAGGGGGCATAAACAATGCGTTCTCTATTGCGGGTGAGGGCGTATTGCAGCTATAGAGGACTACAGAATTTTTGTATCGCTTGTTCCTAGCGGATAATAAATTATAAGGGAGTATGAGTAAACTTGTAGGAGTTTATGTGTTTACTTATTAGTAAATCTTAGAAAGAATGTCACCAGTACGAGGGCAGGCAGTACGCTCTGATTTAAAGTGATCAGAAAATACGAAATATATAATGTTTTCCATCAAAGCGCAAAATCGCATCGAAAATATGTTACATGTAAAAGCAGTGACGTTTGTTGGTAACACAAATATTACAGAGTTAAGGGACACTGATGTTGTAGCGTTAGACACATTTAACCGAAATATTTTGTAAGCCACTTTGATTCAACTGATGTATTCATCTCAATTAAATTGCCGTATTTTCAAATGTGTGTAACACCTATCACCAGTTCTATCACCTTTTGTAGCGTTCGAACAATAAGTGATGATCAGGGTCGAAATTCAGCACATTTTTCGCATCTGATTTGTCCTCATTTTGTACCAATTTTGAGGTTCGCAATTGCAGAAGTTTATCAGTAAACTATTGGGTGATACATAGATGTTATGCGCTCTTCAGAATATGGCCCAGATTTTAAATCGATCCAGTTGGTTATTATGCATTTTAGACTCAATTTTTTTTGTTTTTAGGCGGCTGAACAAAAACAATATACGTGCTCTGCCGAACAGCCTATTTCGACATATGCCAGAATTATATCGATTGTAAGTTGGTGTGGCTGTGTGTTGGTTTATTGTGTCTTTCAGTTAGTATTCTGGTGACGTATGCAGCACCTATCGCTGTGTGCCGATAAGCTTATTGTAAAACTTCGCAAAGAACCATGAGTATATAACATTCATTCATTTTGTAGTGACCCGAATGAGTTGGTGATGGACGGACGAGTTGGGGGTGTTAGTTTTGAGTCTTGATCAACAGGTGTATGCCTATTTAGAGTCCGTAAACGGATAGAGTCCAAAATTCCTAATTAGAAACCATTGATGGCAATTAGCCTAATTACGTCACATACAAAGTAAAATTAAGTACGGAATTTGGTTACTCAAAGCATATATATATATTGCGGTCCCTTCCTCATTCTATTGCCACTACAGTAGTTGTGGTCTTGATGCTCGCTTTGGAAAAATAGTTACCTACGTGAACAAATGCCAGCTGATATAAAACGTTGTGCTTTCCAATCGAGTCTACATTTCGAGAATTTAATATAAAAGAAAGTATGTGGACTTAACTGCAGAAATTCAACACTATTTCGATATATAATTTATGTATGAAAAGATTTTATATAACAATTGATTACTGTCATAAAAGCGTCTCTAAATTTGATCATCATAAAAAATATTAGGGGTGTCGTAAGAATATCCTGTGGCAGTATATACACCTAACAATTTAACTTTAGAATCAGGCAGGTTACTTTAAAGCTTGTACAGGGCCGTTTTCAGTCCGTTTAGAAATTTTAGGGTAGAGATATATCTCCCGATGTGTGAGTGCCTACAAATATTACAAAAACCTCTTGAGTTGAATAGTTAAAGTGATCTGTACCATTCTCGGAAACATTGTATCTATAATGTGCTATTAAAAATAGCACACGATATTGTAACTATTTTGAAAATACACTGTTTGCAGGGAATATACGTTTTCTGTAGAATTATTTCTGATTGAAATTGGGCCATAATCACAATAGTTTGAACTTTGCCTAAGCCGAAGTCTAAGCGGTTTTGACTGCAGTTTTAATTAGTTACATTTTTTTCACTTGTAGTATGTTTTCAATATAAACGCCAATAATAACGTTTACCAGGGTACATAGCAATATCTGCCTTCGGCTCTTGTAAAAACTTTGCCTAAGGTTCCGGCATATTCTGTATCAAAAATTGTTAGATATATGAGTTGTGCTATACAGCGTACGTGTTTTAACTATAGGACAATTTTGACTGCTCTGATCGCAGAAATTTCACAAAAACAAAACCTAAAAACTATTTTTGGCAGCATAAAATAGACGATTCAAGATCATTTTATTACCTAATTTTGTTTCACCACCGGCTCTAGCTCGGATTTTCCTATCTTCGTTGGCTGCAACCTGACGTTTACAAATTACCAGTAATGTGATGGGGATGGGTATGCCCATGGGGCGTGAGGTGAGATGAGGGGGGCCAAATGAAAACTGGCAAGGAACCTTTTTACCCCATGACATCCCTGCTAATTACTGCTTTTTCGACGACAAAATGTTAAATTTTCTTGACTTTTTTAAAATATAATTCTTTAAAACTGTCGTATTTGACTTGGCAATTAGAATATGTAATCTACGCTAATCTGTCTGTTAGAACAGCCAAACGTCGCGGGCTTGGTGGAGCTTGGCATCGCGAGCATAGGACAATCAAGGAGGATTTACTCGTGAAGCATTTAAAGAGTCGAAGGGTATTTATTCAGCATTGTACTTTCAAACATGAAAATTACGTGAATCGAGTCTGCGACAGCGATTAATTTCTATTTTGTCTGCTTAACAATACGTATAATAGTTAAAAGTAGGACAATGTAGACTATAGCACAGGGATAGACATAACGATTTAATTCTGCATTGATACAATGAGCTAGTATTGTCTGCGGCATAACTAGGGTATTCATGGTCACTATCAGGGCAGTTCCGCTGCCAAAGAGGGCACAGAAGGTGTGGACTCAGCCCCCCCCCACCCACCTAAAAATCTTGTCCCCACTCATTATTAAACCAACTTGAATTTATATAAGTTGATACCAAAAAATAAACACAAAAGTTACCCACCGTGAATATTTCAGTTGTATGGGGGATTGAAAATTGTGCCCCCTGGACCAAAGCCTTCCATAGTAATCATATGTAAACTAATTTCAAAAAAATTTCTTCCGCTCCTACAAGGTTCGCTGCCTCGGACAACACTGTAGTTATGTACCTATTTACATCAGTATAACGCAACATGTCAGTACAAACAAACGGTCAAATATTCCACGGTTAAACGTCTTACTTTTCACGTAGACCACCCTTTGCGTGAGAACAAAGTTGAATGAAGCATTAATCACACCGTTTAAACATGAGCAATAGTCGAGTATAGCAAGTAAATTAAAGTTGCGTATCGAAAAACAATTAATTTCTTACGATGCAAAACAAGGATAGCAATATTAAGATGTTGGGGAATGTTATTTTGTCAGTGCACCTGTTTGGCCAGCTTCGATAGGGTATAGGTGCGCAGCCGTAGTGATGTATAACGAGCTAGCATATAGATTTTGGATTTATAAATTTTAAAAGTGAGTATGACAGACGTCTATATTTCAATGGCGGGGTTTTGGAGTCAATATTTTTGTCCAGGTGTTTCTTGCATTTTTCAGTTGACAACACAAAAGCAACCGCTTAGAAATTTTATCGGATTTGACACCCTGCCAAAAAGCCACCTATGTCCGTCCATCCAGTAGATAATAACAGTTATCTTCTGCTTTAGAAGTTAATACTTCAAGAATTACCTGCTGCTTTAATATAAGTTACATTAACAATTATCTTCTACTCTTGAAAGTATGTATGTATTTGGTTTTTGGCATTGCATTATTAATAGAAGGCATTGCTTCAACGCGCTCATCGCAGCGGATTTCAGCAAATTCTGAAAATTATTCGTCGACCGCTGAAATTTACAACATTTTTGTCGCAAAATTTTTTCTAGAACGCAATTTTAACATCTTTATAAAATATTTTGGTTTTTAATATCAGTCAGGCAACCAGACCAGGGCGCTTCTATTGATCCGCCAGTGTTTGCTTCTACATACCAGTAGCAAAACCTGTGCTGTACAGTGCAGTGCGTATTACCGGTGTGCTATCTTAATTAAGACATCGCAACTTTTCAAACGATTTAATGATGTAAAAGGGCAAAAAGTAGCCTCATTTTTCGCAATGATTTACGCGTGACAGTATCAAAATAAGCCCCTGACAACACCGGAAAAGTTTTGCCAACGGCGCACATTAGTATTAAATGGTTTTACAACCTTACACTTGTTGATGTTCATTATTGGTATGCCAAAAAATATTTGGTAAACAAACGTCGGCGAATTGATTTGGGACTGTATCACAATAATATGATTTGAAACTTTTCCATCAATTAATTTCAATTTATATAAAATTGAGGAGTTTTTGAATTTAAGTATTTTCGAAAATCCTGCCGTTTTTTTTAATTTCCTAAATCTATTTTTAAACCTAAAATTGTGCACAGAATTCAAGTCGAAATGCACGTGCAAATGTTTTCGCATTGAAGTGATTGCAGTTTGGTAAATCAGGATTGGCCAGTGCAATTGCAGTTTTGTAAATCAGGATTGGCCAGTGTAATTGCAGTTTTGTAAATCAGGATTGGCCAGTGTAATTGCAGTTTTGTAAATCAGGATTGGCCAGTGCAAAACTTGCAAGAACATCAACCTGTGACAGATGCTATGCTTCTTAATGTTTAGCATTTTCATTTTAGACTTCGATTTAGTTTGAAAAAAGATAATTTTCTTATGTTTTATCTTCGTATTGTAATAAATATTTTTTTCAATCAAGTTTCGCTTTTCTTTTCTAAAACGTCCTCTTGATGTGTTGTAAATACTTGAATATTTTACAACTAATCGGCGAACATTATATACGTTTTAGTTGCGTCCGTCAAGCGATTGAAACAGTAACTTTAGTGCAACAAATCATTCTTTATCGTCGCATTAGATTCAAGTGTAAGAAGTTGCCTACAACGGTAGCCAAAAGTTTTCATATTCAGTATAAATACTAAAAAGCCATAGGTTTGATAAATAAATTTATTTAGCATGGGTTGTCATTTGTTGCCGTTGTCCCACGTAATGTCTCGAAAATATTATGGGAGAGCAATTTTAGTAATTTATATTGCAGCATAATTGAAAATTTACTTGCAGTTTTAATTTAAAACTTTGGCCCATGTAAAGATCAGGGGCGGAACGCTTTTCTGTGGGACTAGAACAGAGTAAGCTTAAGCTTTAGACTATTATTTTGCTTGGCTTAGGTTTAGGCTTAGGCTTAGGAATATGCTCATTCGTACGCGTAGGGTTAGGTTTAGGCTTAGAAATATGCTTATAATACTGTTCCGCCCCTGTTCTTTGCAACATTGGCCAAAACTTTTAGGGACACACCAGAAAATTTTTTATTCCGAAACTGTATAATCAAACGTAAAAATTGTTCCGAGCAGATGCAGTGAGTGAGAATATTATTTTAACCTCGAAAATTGGTATTATCCTGAAACCTGTCTAAAGCGTTTTTTTTGTGTCTTCAGTGATTTCGATGGGTAATATACCTCTCGTTGACGCTACTGATCCCTATTAACCCTTTGTCACATAGAGTATAGCGCGAGCAGTTTGGAGCAAATTTTGTACGTGAATTAGTGCACAATGCGCAGTGTATAACAACGTAAAAGCACCTCGGACTCGATCTTTAAGTTTCTAAAACTGAGTGGTGATGATACGCAATTCCGAAACGAGAGGTATCGATTCAAATCCTTGTTTGAAATCAGATCTTATAGAAATCGAAAATATTTATACGAGAAAGGGTTAAATTCGTCACAGTTCCGCCAGAAGTTGTATATTTTTGGTTGTATGTTGTATTTAAAAAATTTTCTGTTGATTTTACAATTTGATGACTCAATTAAAAATGACAGCGATGGAAACTTTTTGTTTTTGGAAAGTTTACAAGTTGCAAACAAACGTTTTTGGGTTTATTACAAAAATACACAAAGTGTCAAATGGGGAAAATGGCGTTTGGTACCCGGCCAAACACGGCACGAACTGTGTTCGACTTGCTATCATAAATAACGTGACTTATGATGTTGATCGATTAATGGCTGTGTGAAATGGGTTGTATAGCAGAGTTTGCACTATCCCAGGTCAATTATAAAATGACTGATACAAAAGCATGCATAAGCAAGAAAGTGAAATTTTTGAAAGCAGAAAGGTACTACTTTATATTCATTAGAAACGAATTTTATCTCAGAATCGTCAGCCAAATGACAGCTGTCTATTTGAAAGTAAAACTGTAACATATTACATTTGGGCTATAAAAATCCGAAATTTAGTTATGCAATTTAGATTCAAGCTATTATGCATATTAATAAAGACGTTGGAATTATACGTGAACAGCTCCTTAACCGAAGGCATCCTCGTGAGGGACATTGGGCGGTCATAATCCTCAAATTGGGCTGGTTCCCTCCAAGTAGGCTCGGCCTAAAAGTAAACGATCTTGAATTGAAATTGTAAGGGGCCCCGCAAAATTATTCGGTTCCCTCCAATTATAACTTTCTGCGGACGCCCCTGTCTTATCGGGGACGTTTTTTACTTTTCCGAAACAAAGGAAAACTCCCCTCCCCGCAGGGAAAGTTTCTTTTTAATTGAATTCTCAGGAGGTTACCGTCCTCGTGCTAAAGCCTCAAGTTCAGGGGACCTAAGATTTATGAGGCTGCCGCCTTCCAAACCCTCTGCACTAAGCCTTTAAAAATGTGTTTTGAGCATTCTAGTATGATAACCGTTTTGTGTGGGGGTCTGAGGAACGACCGCCCCCCCCTCAACGGAAAATAAACTGAAAAGTCCCCCCACATTTCAGTAGTGTTCTGTAAAATAAAAAAGCGCGAAATCCTTAAAAACCAATACGCATTGTAGAGTTTATAGGCAAGAAAGATTATACCTATTTACTTCCGCGTTCTTATATGACCTACGTACGACCTATGCTAGAATACGTGTCTGCGCCGTGGTCCACATCATATTTACTAGATAGATATCGATACGATTGAGTGCGTCCAAAGTTACTTCCTAACGAGACTGCATACCTGTGTATAGCTAGAACCAGAAGCTGTGATGAACGCCTATCGTATCTATGGTTCCAACCGCTAGAATTAAAGGCAACTTCGCTCTGACTTAACGATGGTCACAAATTTTTTCATAATGAAATAATTTCCGTAGAGTTCCTAAACACACTAGCTTCTTATCACCAAATAAGAGGGCATGCCCTGACACTTTTAAAGACAAGATTTAGAACAATTTCGGTACAATAAAAGCAAACACAGCTTTTGTTCAAGAATCGTAGATCGTTGGAATTCATCATAATCCAAAAATAGTCGAATGCCAATGATAAACGGCAACAAGCTACGAAAAAGTTTAGAACACAAATTTTAGCTAAAGTAGATTTAAGTCGGTTTTCGAACTATCAAAAAAATTTAAAATAGGCTAAATAAATGTTTGCCCTTCTAGGATTTGCTTATTCATTATTATACAACATATGCAGACTGTATCTTTTCCGATATATATGCGTTTCTTTCTGTTGATGTTGTGCCAATATTTTCCAATAAACGTGTGTGCGAAAAATTAACGAAGGGACCCGCAACCGTTCGAGATGAAACCAATTGTAGTTTTTTGTGATATTAACTTTTAAAATTTATTCCAATTTTGGGAGATTTGAATATTTTTGAATAATTTGAAGTTAAAAATTTGGTGAAAAATTTGAGTTTTACGCAAAGAGAATTCAAGAAACAGAATATTGAAAAGGTTGCCTTTAAAAATGTTAGTTTGAGTAGAAAAATTGTATAAATATCGGACACGAATAAATTGGTTCATTTTTACGATTGCAAACTACTTGATGATGCGATTGAATAAAATCTTACAATTTTGATATGGATAACACTACAGCGTTCGATTGGTAACAGAAACTCTATCTGGGCTTTAACTTAATTGTCATCACAATCAAACACGGTTCTTGGTTCAACGGATTTTGGTTAAAATTGTGAACTCAGAACAATGCAGTCAGTGGCACTTTGGTTCACAAGAAACCAATGCTTTTTATGTTAAATCCCACATTTTTCAAAAAGTTGAATTGTCAAACAGTGTTATGTATTCTATGACCGTATTCTCAACTGTGTGTAGCACCTAACGCAAGATACTGTGGTAGTCTATTTATCTGAAATATGAATTTGTTTTGGTTCTGGTTTTGCTAAATAAAGATGCAGAGCTGTCCGTTTAATGCTTCCGCTAGAAACAATTCAAAACAGAACCTAAATGCACAGAAGAGATTCAGTCAATCGGTGACGTATGTAATGCTGGAGTGAGTTATTATTGAACTGAAGGACATAACAAATTATTGTATTCATATTTTCATTAAAATTTCGTAATTTTGTAGAATATCAGAGCAGCGGATGTATTAAACTAGTTTGATTGCATATTGTTGATAACCGCTACACGTCAACATTTTGCAGAGTATAATTATAGTTTAAACAACCTCGCTCCTATCGTCGTGTCCATAAAATTTTGATAAATTTCGAAATTTTACCATTAAAATATAGAACTCGGCGCCCATGATAAATTTTTGTGTAACAATCTGTCAAAATGGTTATCTAATCTTGAACATTTAATGATTGTGACTGGTGAGTAATTTGAAAACAAGGTGTCTTGAGTTGGAGATGCACAGGCAAAACACCAGTCCTGCAACTGCACGGGTTGTGCAGGGGTGTCGGCTGCCTACGAACATCGGTACACCCCTTCGCACAGCTAAACAATGTATTCTGCATCATTAAGGCATTCTATGTTAAGAAATTTTTCCTTCTCTGCTAAATTGTTCGTACCTCTTTTACTATCAGTTACTGGTTGCAGGGTTGTAAAATGCTTAAATACAATTTTCGTTGCTAAATGAAGGGAAATTGCTCTTCGAGTATTAAGGCATTGGTTGCATTGAATATTGTGCGTTATATGAACACAAGGGCCCATGTATAGAACAGGACCGGAACAGTGGTGTAAGCATATTACTACGCGTAAGCCTAAGCCTAAGCCTAAGGCCGAAGCGTAAGGGTGAGCCTATTCCTAAGCCTAAGACTAAGCCTAAGCCTAAGCCAAAAGCTAGTCTATAGCTTAACTTGACAATATTACAGCCCTGCAGGAAAACGTTCCGGCCCAACATGGGCCAACACAAGTATTTCTTGATTGCCTGATTTGGCGGAAAATTGTTTAAAAACTCTGTTCTCTAATACACCGGCTAGTTGTCATATCTGCAAAATATGTTTTCTGATACGGACGGGAACTGTTGCGAAAACATTTTGTCGTTTCGATGCTTTTTTTAATATCCACTGAAGGAAATTGTTCCATACATATGTAAAATTCCACTAGGTCAATATAATAATTTGGTCAGTCAAATACCAGATTAAAGCATATGCAAGTTTAGACAAATAATAAATAGATTTCGTAATCCGGGCTTTGAGAACAATTCGACGCAATTTTTGTTGTTAAATACGTAGGCTTAAAACACCTGCCCAGATGCCGCGCCGTAAATTAAGGCGATTATAATGCGGTTTTAATTAACAGCGGAAATCTTGCTTAACTATTAAAACGCTTGAAATGTGGATAAAATTAGTTTATACCATCTTGGAGAAAATACCATCTTGGAGGAAAATTGCAAATATCGACTTAGGGTCAAGGGTATATATTTCTGAATTTTGATTCGTTGATCTTTGAGGTGTATTTCGGAATTTTGAATCGCTGAGCTCTTAGGTGCAGTTGTGACAGAAATGTAAATACTGGCCAGGTTAATTTTTGCAAGACAAGGTATTAACGGAATAAATCGATCTATTTTTACTTTGAAGTGTATGTGCGGATCTAAAAGCGATCCTATGCTTGGCATCGCATCCGTCGTCGAATCCAAGCAAACTTAAGTTTTACTTTAGCATCTAATACTATCAGCATTGTCTGGCTTCTTGCTCACTTCGCCTGTGGGACCCCTTGATTCGCCGCTGCTGAAGGGTCTGGACTTTGGTCAGTGGAGGGTGTTGGCATGATAGTTTCACATTTGATTACAGCAGTATAGTGAATTAGAATTTGGTCTGTGGGTTTAATTGCCAATGGTTTTCGTTACGGCTGCGCATCCCTCAGACTTAGGTTAAAGTTTCCGAAAAGTCTTACGTTAGCCTATTAGTTTTTACTTAAACACCTTTCCTTAATAGCCTAGGTCTCTAGGTTCTGCACCTTTACTCTTAAACGGAGAGGTATTGTACAAGAGGCAAATATTTTAACACAATATGCAAATACGAGGTCAAGTGTAATCCGATTCTGAAAGGTTGAGCATTTTAATGCAATTAATCTTGTTACAGCGTTTCAAACAAAGGTGTGAAATGATTAATAACACAAAATGCAATCTTACCGGTTCATATCCCGTGGTGACAAGCGTACAAACGAGCTTTTTGCAAATGAAAACAATTATTTACGTATTATGTAAAGTATTGACACATCTAATATGTAAAAGTGGCGTATGTATTTGAGCAAAAATTAGCATATCTTAATAAAATTAACAAATTGCTGGTCATCTACGTACGCTTAGCATAGCGCTAGAAATGAAGCATATGGTATTTAGAATAAAATTCAGTTTAGTTATCATGAATACAGGGGTGCATAGGATACAGGAAGTAATTTCAGACGTTGAAATTATCGAAGCGCTTTAGGCTCGCAGATGTCAGGTAACATCGATAATTTTTAAAACATCAGCTTTCGAATCTTATCGGCCAAAAATGGTTCCTTTTCATTCGAGATTGTGAAGATACGAATAGCTTTACACATTGCGGTCTTCATTATTCCCAGGTGTTAGTGGAATCAGCGGCTCAAACTTTGTTCCATACATGTCCAATACATATTGCTCATGCTATCCTGGTAAGCGTTACTCTCACTCGGACAACAGCTCGTTCGGCAAACGGTAATTGAATAACTTTCTGTGGGAGTTACGAGTAGGTTTATTTAAAATCGTGTAAAAACGCTTTTTATTCGTTTCTTCAGAAATTTCGGGAGAGCATACAGTTCCTACCTTTCTTCAAAGAAATTGTTTCCTTACAAATTTGACTGTTTGCCCAATGTGACGTTGGCCGAGTGAAACTGCGCGGCTGGTGATGTTTGAATGAAGGTACAGTTTGATGTTTTTTAATTTCAGAGACTTGAGCGAAAATTATTTGTCAACGATGTCTGTCGAAGTGTTTGAAGGTCCACAGAAACTGAAAAATTTGTTAGTTTTGCGATTGTTTATTTGCAAATTTAAGCTTTAATTATTTGGGTTTGTAACAGAATACAGCATTTTAGTGCTGAAATTAGTAATTTAAACTTTATGAGAATATACGACAAACCAACAGCTAAAGGTATAACTTGTTCAAAAGGTTGTTGTCCATCTTATACAAGCTTGAGGCTTAGCCCGAGGCTGATCCAGAAATTTTTAAAGGAGAGCATCGTGAGCTACAATAGTTGAAAAATACTCATGAGCGAAGGCAGCAAGACACCGAATGCCATTTTAGTGCTAACACCGTAATACAAAATATCGGTTTTTATACTGTTGGGGGACCTAGGCGGGTGTGACCCTCTCCCATCGCATTCGGCAGTGATATAAGGCTGGGTCAAGTCTAAGCCAAAGCGTATGTTATGCCAAAATTTAAAAACCTTCTAAAACTGTGGAAGGAAAGTTCGCAACAGCCTGTGTTAACCGATATATAGCTAAACCAAACTAACTGCAATTGGTTGTCATTTTAGTGGAGTTTTTTTCGCAGTTGATCCAATGTTCTTAAATGGCTTTACGCATACCGGCAGTATGCATTCTTGAACAAAATAGCGGCTGTTGTTATATCGCAAACCTATCCAAAAACGGTTCTTGTATGATTTTTTCCTCTTAGTTTAGGCTTAGGCCTAGGAAAAGCGTAAGCTCAAACGTAACCATTTGAATACGTTTTTTCCTAAGCCTCAAATTAAGCCTAACCGTAAGCCTAAGCTTTAACTTTAACTGTGGGGAAGTGTATATAAAAGCCCTCAAAACGGTTTCGCTATTTTGTAGTTTGCTTCTTGTCAAGAGTAATAGTGATGTTTTGAGTTGTTTGCAAAGTACATTTCTAGCCTTTCGCAATAATAACTGATCATGAATTCCATAAATAAGCCTGCGACCTCTAACTTTGACCCGAAGTCTCAACTGCGTATACAAACCGATCACCAGTTAGTAATAGGTTCTCAAACTAGCGAACTGCTGCGGATATGCAACTTAAAAGCCGAGCCAAAAAAGGGCAAGTCTTTAGTTAAACATTGGCCAAATTTCCAAGCTAATGACAGTATGGTTCATTAGTGACAACAAAGCCTATCACAAATGGATGATAGATGCTAACAGACATTTGAGAATGGCGACTCCAGTTGCTCAGCTGATCCATCTTATATATTCTTGTTGCAGGCAACTTGATCACAATTTCCTTACATGCATCGATGACGATTCCTTACGATTTCAAACCCGTATGGAGATATTGTGAGTTCAACACAATAGTTTAACAAAATAGCTTAGTTTAGTTTTTTTCAACCTTGGGTTACTGTACACTTTCAAATTCAGTAAATGCCATCTTTTTTAAAATAAGCTAGAAATGAAGCAGCATTTACAGATTTACTATCGAAATTACGCGATAATATTGCGCTGAAAATTTTTCGTTTTAACGTTCATGTTAGACACATTTTGAGAACTAAACCAATAACAACTGCCCCAACACCAAAAGACAATCAAATTCTACCGAGACCTGAGTGGAAGGTTAATTTTCAAATTTTCAGCCGGAGGCGGAGAAATGCCCCAGTGTTGTATCCTGCTGTTATGCGCTCTCGCACTTGCATTATTACATCAGCCAATGAGAAAGCGTCTGCGATAAATTCAGTGAACTTGCATGATTATTCACACTCACACATATGAACTAAATTTTTAGCAATGATTCTTAATGGATTATTTGCAGCTGCATGCGTTTGGAACAGGATGTTGGACAAAACTTGAAAATGCAAGTTGCAGCTCCATGTTCTCGCAGCAAAAACTTGCACATTTTAATAGGGCTTAAGTTTGATGGATTTAGAGACGGCACATCGTATTTGAAAACTAACAGTTCCTGACGTATAACTTGTGTTTAAAAATTTCAGAACGCTCAACCATAACAACCTCACGACACTCGGTGAAGATTTGTTCATACGAATGCGAAGCTTACGAGTACTGTAAGATTTTTGAACGATTCTTTCTTTGAATTGAAGTCCATAACTATTAATTGTGCAATGCTGATAATTATAAACCCTCAGACGAGTTCGCTTAACGATACGTGTAATAAAATTGATTGACTGTGTCGCTCAAGTTTGTAGGGTTTAACGCAACCGCCAAATTCCCTGTTGTGATTTTGGTTAAGAGATTTTTAGGAACTGTTAGGGACTCGAGTAATAGCGACGACTAATATTCATTTTGCATCTGCAGAGGATACTTTCCTGTTTACGGTTTGTTATTATATTTTCACCATGTTATTTGGATTCGATGTCCTTCTTTTCTATATTGTTTCTTTTGGACACAACTGACTTGCACCGAAGCATCTTTGTGGATTACCTTGTCCGTTAATTTTTTATTCAATACAGTTAATGCGGGTTGTCTGGGTATCCGTACGCCATTCTTCTGCTTTGATCTATTTTATGGACTCTAATAGGGCTTATGGAACCTATCCACTAACAGATTCTAATTAGGAATACAGACTCCTATTGATTGGATTCAATATATTTACCCTTCTTGGCTTACTGCAGTAGTATACAAGATGTGTTTTCGCAGTGCCGGAGTTAGCACCCTATATATGAAAACCTGGGAGAGACCTCGCATACAACGGTCTGCTCAAAAAATGTCATAATCGATAATATTAGCAGTTACCTGTTGAGTTGGCTTTAAATGCTAAAATTTATTGTCTCTTTTTGCTCGATTACGTTTGTAATAAAATTTCGCCATTTCTTGAATTTCGGAGTGCTTCTAATTGACATTATCGGAAACCCCTAAAACACTTGGCACACCACTGCCTTTTCGGCTTTTTGATTTCGAATAAATTTACATGCTAGCAATTTTAGTTTTGGTAAATTTATATATTAGTAACCTTAAGTTTGTGATATTTGACGTTTCTGATGGTACCAAATTTTGGTTAAATTCAATTGTTGCAACATAATCGTTGCAGATACGATATATATCAGATTTTTTGAAATTTTGCAAAATTTAGCTTCTGTATTAATAATTGCAACCTGTCAAATCAAATTGACACTGATACTTGTTGGATGGCACGCGACGACTAAATGCAATGCACAAATTCAAGTTGGGCAACAGAAAAAACAGCAAAAATTAAACAGAAATAATACATTTCTTTACGTATTAACGTTAATTGTGTGAGACATCCGTAATTACACACATGTGCAAAAATGTTTTAAAATGTAATTTTTGGTGCGAGCAATATTCACAAGTAGGCGTGTATGAATGGGGCCGGTGGTTCCCTGGCAGAACTTTTTAACAAAACTGAAAAGGTCCTTTTAATTTTTTATCTTTGTGCCAGCAAAGGTGCGTTTGGTTTCTCGTTCGCTTAGCTAGCGAGGTTTTTTTCCTGTATATATTTCCATCTTTCCTGTCAAAAATTTCTGGACCCGCCGCTGTTGACACAATGCCGAAAATAGTTTGCAACGTAATGTATTAGTAACGCCTATTTAGGGATGATATATATCTGCAATTCTGCGCACACTATTTCATTTCATCAAAACTGTTTCAGCGATTGTTTTTATTGTATTTAAAACACCTTTCAAGGTCGATATGGTAATTATCATTTTCTCAAAGCAGGAAAAACTGTAGCGTAGATGCCATTATCGGATTTAGTTAGGAAATCTTTTTAACTTCGCCGCCATAAATATTGAAACGGTCTTTGTTTCCCCATGGAGCTTAATATCTACGGTTATTTCGGTAATTCAAATTTTAGTTCCTGTCGTGTAGTGACAACGACCTAAGACTAAAGCCGTTACAGATGATAACGTTGTGGATTTAGATTAAATAGTAAAATTTAATAAATCAAATTAAAATTGTTAGTTCAAAAAACAGAGTAAGCAGTCAATCAATGGTACAGGCATAATTTTGGAAAATAAAAACCTTGTTTCAATTGAGATATAAAACGTGTAAAAATGCCTTTCTTTTCTTATTTCTCTCTGAACTTTGGAGGGGGGGGGGGTAAAAACTGAGCTTGCGCTATTCTCGTAAATCGCTATACACAGTCAATGTACAGTGTAAAGCCTGTGTTAAAACTGCTTATCGTTATTTCTAAGTAATCGTAGCCAAAAATAATCAGTATGAAACCGTTGTCGGTACAGTTTTTAAAAAGCAATGAATTTCTATGAGTGACGTCAACCTAAAATACTGTATTGTAAAAAAATATTTTTATCAGTCTTCTAAGCGGCTGCTAAACAATCTCCTCATCGGTGTTGGCTGTTATTGGCGAACGTCGTTCTAAACCGACACACGACTTACAGAATGATTCACGACTGTTTGTTCAATTGAAACCCTATAAACCAATAGTCCGGCAAAGTGCCTATTTTTCGTATTAGGCCAGCACAGGGCTAGAATAATTCACGATCTTCGTACATTGAAACCTAAAAATAAGTTAATAGCCCGTGAAAGTGCCTGTTTTTTTGCATTTCTCCCTTGATCCGTTGTAGAAATACTGCGTAAAAACCCGGCCGGCAATTGTTTCAAAAATAATAACTTTTACTGTGTTGGTGTTATAATTTGATAAAATGTAATTACAGAAAGCAATCGTTTGCTGTTTCCAGGCGACTTGCAAACAATCCGTTGGTTTGTGATTGTGATTTGGTTTGGTTAACGAAATGGCTACGACACAATCAGCGACTCGCATTGAACGCAAAATGTCGTCAACCGTTGTATTTTCGTGATCGAAACGTTGCAGATTTGCCTATTGCTGAAGCACGATGTCGAAGTATGAGCACCATGTACCCAATCCGGATAGTTGCACGCGACTCACGGGTAGCCGCGGGTAAACACTGGTCGAGTCAAATTTGTTTGACATTATTGACGGGGGAAATAATTTTCAAAGTGTGGGTAAAAATTTTTTTGATTCTTAACGCACATAGAATTCGGATAACAAACGACAAACGAGCTTTAACTATATAATAACCCTGTGTTATATTGTTTTACTTATAGAATACTGGTGTGTTTTATTACTGGTATTAAACGATAACCGGAACTCTGCTATCACTCCACCAAAAAATCGAACGTATTTTTGCATTTATATGTTGTGTCATTCAACAAATTGTAAACTTTACAACTTTAAAAGACGGTGAAATTTATAATTTTCGATGATTTTTTCCGCAAAAATGTACAAAAACATTCCAGCTTCGCGTTTAAAGTAAACTGATTTTTGAGTGTTAAGCACTGTCTAACTTTCCAGTGGAATCTTGCCATATAATCATCGATTTTCAGTGCATCGGAATTTCTCGAAAGCCGCCGCCGGAATTATCCTGACCACAATTTTATGCCCAAGCGTATGAGAGCGCGCGCCGCTCACTTATGCTTGGCAGATCATTGACCCGGATAACCTTCGAGTCATGCCCGTAGCCAGCTTACCGTGCAAGGGAGATGAGCGTTTTTCACGAGGGGCATACAAGAGCTTTTTATGACTTAGAAGGAAGGTTGAGATTTTTCCGTGGGATAAATTTTTAATCAAGTAATTTTTGAATTCTTTACTTGCGGAGATTTTGAAAAAACTAAAGAATAAACTATAACTAGACTAATGAAAAATTTTTAAATGTCACAATTTCGCTGTTTTTATGTAGGTATGTCTCACCGCCAACCCCTGTTCTGCAGGATGGTGGCCTGGCCAGTTCCATCTGTCAGACTCAGTTTTAGGCTAAGGTTTACCAAAACATTCCGGGACTAAATTTGCATTATTGGGCAAAGTGTTGTGAATAAGTACGTAATTAAATTTATTTCTGAGATCGTATTCTCAAGTGTGTGTAGCACGTATCACCAGTTGATGATAGGTCGTGTAACTTTCGAACCGTTATTATTGAGGCTCGCAATTCAGCACATTTTTTGGGTATGACTTGCTCTACTCCTGTACCAGTTTTGAGTTGAACAACTGCAATATTTGGTTAGTTTAAAAACCTATTATTAACTGATGATAATTGCTGTATACATTTGAAAATATGGACCCTGGTTGCAGGTATGAATCGCCGCCAATTGACACGATGTGCTGACGTTAGCGTCTGTCCACCAATGTGTTTATGTACCGAAACGACAATAAACTGTCGCGACAAAGGTCTAACACGTGTGCCGCCAAATTTGGCAAAACAAACTACCGAACTGTAAGTGATCGTTAAACGTATCACAATTTTAAAATTTACTCAGTAAAAATTTAAAATCTTAATTCGATTCAAAGTGTCATTGGTCCCCCATATCAGATTATCTATAACCTAATGTATGTTTGTCGGTTATAGCGGAAGTTCAAACGTACATGCGCATTAATTTTTGTTCCAGGAGACTCGAACGAAACAGGATTTCGTCCGTTGGATCACAAACATTTTCGGAATTGAAGCAGTTACGGCGATTGTACGTTCGGGTCGTAATTATTTTTAAATTTATTTTTAATTCTTATTGTCGTGCTAACAAATCCGTCGGACTCCAGTGTCAAACTCTTATACCTTAGCAATGATGATAAACCGGTTCTCATTGGAGAGTCTGGTAATAAAATTCTAGCTTAAAGTTAGATATGTAAACAGCGCAACGGTTAGTTTCCCCTACCTCACTAGGAAGGCCTTGCCACATCCCTAGGAGCCCTCACTCAGATGGGCTCAACGAATGTCGCAAAACTTTGACCAATTTCTCGTTATTTCAATAGTGTTAGGTCAGCCGTTCAAAGACTATATCGAATCTGGAACGGTAGCTAATTGTTTTTAACTAAAGCATATTGTAAGTATTTTTATCATGAGTGTGGTATCAGTAAACGGCATATGGGTCTTGGGGAACAACAGGAACGAGATACGGGACTCAGTGAATCGCTACGAAACTGACTAGCTCCATGACCGATCTTACCGCTTCCGAACGCATGAATAATGAAGCCGCCGAGCTTATATAACCCCCAAATTTGGAAGTTTACCAACTGAATTGTACAGAAATACGTTGGGCTTTTCGATCGCTTTGTCAGAGGACACAAAACTTGAAAGTTTCTTATGGGTTCTAATACAAAAGGCGTCTAGCTACTCGTAATTTCTTGGGAGAATCCTTTTAACAGTTGTTGAGTTAGCCATACGGAATTTGATATTTTACGCTAATTTGTGCGAAATAACTGCTGTATTTTGTTTCAGAGATTTAAGTAACAATTTAATATCGGATATTGCGTCGGATGCATTTGATGGATTGGATTCATTGACTTCGTTGTAAGTTGCAGCTTCTGGGGCTCGTATTCTCAACTGTGTGTAATACTTATTACAAGTTGGTAATAGGTCGCATAACTTTGCATTCCATAAAGGGAATGATTTAGAATTATGCATACTTTTATTAGCTCACCTGTATGGCTAGAATACCGAATTTCAAATTCCTAGCAGTTGTGGTTTCGCTGTTAGAAATCCTCTCACAGGCTAGCGATAGGTACTACATACATTTGTGAATATGGGCTCACGCCTTCAAATTCGGACACCTTTTTACGGCATTGACGGTTTTGAGCAGTTAATCTTTGGTTATTGTTGTAATATTCTACAGACGCTTAGGTTTGCTAGACCTCGAGATTTAAGCTTTTAACGGCGAATGTAAACCTTTCCCGTGATTAGGAGCTGTCTTAAATTTCGGTTCAATTAATGTGGAACGTATATTTTTTTCGTGTTTAGGAAGTTTCAGCTAAAGATATCTTTATATATTTCCAAGTGGTAGGTATATTATGCATTGGTATTAACCCTTTCACTCATAGAGTATACTATGAGCAACTAAATACAATAATGTACGAGCAATACACACACTGTGAGATGTGTTAACCATTTATAACATATATGCGCAGAGTAAAATCTCCACAAGACGTGAGAGCCTCCTCGGACTTGAGCGTCAAGCTCCTATAGCTCAGTGGTCATCGCAAACGCCTCCCACCCGTGAGACTGGGGATCCAATGTCACCTTGAAATTACATGTCACGTGAAATTACAAATATTCATGTGAGAAAGGGTTAAAATTTGAATCTAGTTGTTTACATTATGCAGTTTTAATATTAGTGCGTGTTTTGTATATTTTAGGGTGTTATATGGAAATAAAATAGTCGAGCTGCCCCGTGGAATATTCGACGGACTCAGGCATTTACAGCTGCTTCTGTTGAATGCAAATCAAATCCAATGTATTCGAACTGATGCGTTCAAAGATTTAGAGAGCTTAAATTTGTTGTGAGCCATTCGAATTATTTGTTCATTATATTCGAAAGATTACTGTATCATGATTTTACTAAAACGATGAATGTAACTTTGCAAGGTGGAGTCTGAGTAGAGTACTGGGACATCGAAGCCCTAACCCTGTGTGCGAGATGGAATCCCAAGAGTTGCGTATTAACCAAAGGTGCAGCAGCCTATAGAAATATAGATGGCAAACACGCGAACGCGAGCGAGAAGCCAAATAACCAAGAATAACACTATGCTTAATGCGAATTGCATCGATATGGCAGATCGGTTTTGTCAAGCCTTTCTGGTACCCGGCCTCCTGAAGGGGGCTAATAGTTTGGGGAAGCCGCAGCACTGCGTAGATTTGTTAGTTGAACTGGAAATTTTTACATTTGTGGCGGTTCCCTTAAAATGAAACCCAAAAACTGTATTGAGAAACGGATCAATATTGAGACCAACAAATCTGTGAACAAAGAAACTACTTTTCGATTTGGCAGTCGGCGAACAAAATTTACTTTTATATATTTGAGGAAGAAAACTCTATTTATTAAGTTTTTTTATATACTTTAAAATTTAACAGCCCGCTAGAGTCGGTAAATTAAAATAATTATTTGTTATTGCCAGATATTGTTTTTATAGATCACTGTACGATAATCGAATCAGATCCATACAAAACGGAACGTTTGATAATTTGTCAAATTTGCAAACAATGTATGCAATAGTTTTAGTGTATATAATAACTATTCCGGATAATCAAATACGTCGTCTTGATAAGCTAGGATATCGCTAACGTATTTGGTGCAAAAGACTGTAAGCATTGCGCCCGTGAATTTACCGTGTCTAAAACCTTTGAACATAACTGAATTTTTGTACAGTTTATTTAGTGCTTTTAATAAAAAAACACAAACTGAAAGGTTAAGTGTTAGCACTGGGTTTGGCTTTTGCGAGACAGAAATGTACAAGAGCCATTTACGAGTTATATTTGATAAAAAAACCTTACAAGCTTTTTACTAATTGATATTTTAAGGCATCTAGCGCGCAATCCGCTAATCTGTGATTGCAATCTGCGCTGGTTTGGCGATTATCTACAGCGGCATCGTGCAGAAACCAGCGGTGCACGGTGTCATATGCCGCGTCGCGTTAGCAATCAATTGTTAGCTTCACTGCCGCCAAATAAATACCGTTGTAAAGGTAATTAATATTGCAGTTTTTATACCTGGAAATTAATAGGTTTGAGACTTTTTATATGTCTTGTCTCTGCAAAACCAACTGGAAATCATATTCGATTGAATAAAATGTTTTTAAAACTTTTCTGCACCACGGTTTGAAACACGTTTTTTACAAAAATAGTTTTTATGGTCATGTAATCAAGGTTTATCTGATTGTATCCTTTTCACTTGTTTGGTGAAAATAATATGTGCCAAAATAAGCTTGTTAATGTTTACCGAAACATTATACGATTTACCGAAATTTTACAAACGAACGAGTTGCCTGAAACAATGCCACAATAATTTAGCGAGGTATCCCTGCTAAATATATACATCATTTATTCTATTGCCTATGTTTACAAGGTACCGCTGGATATATATGTTTTCCGTTTCTGTTATTTTGATCACTGCCTGCTTCGGTTGTTTGTAGTCTTCGTTTACGTTATGTTATAGTACATTAAACACTAATGAGCTGTTGTACACTTCTCACGCACGCTTTTAAGATTACGATTATGCCAATGGATTAATTTAGAAAAACGCTTACCTAAGCCTAAACCCGAGCCTTAAGCGAACTTTAAGGCTTAACCTCAGATATGGGCAAGAAGGATACAAGAGCTTTTATGAATACAGGCTCAGAAGCGTATGTGACACGCTACGCAGGATCGTGTATTATTGACCATTCATGTCCGTCGGGATGTTCGTGTACTGGTAGCATTATTGACTGCAGTCGCCGAGGTCTTACAGATATTCCGAAGAATCTGCCAACATTTGCAACTGAACTGTACGTTTCATTCAAATGTGTCCTACCGTTAAATTGTTGGGGGGGCGGGTCAGGTTAAAGGCTAATTGTCCACAGAAAGTTTTCCGGATTTGTACACTTCCCGTTGAGTTTTAGTGTTGATGCTTATTCAAAGGTTTAGTCTATAGGTACAGGTACGCCTTTTCGTATTTTAGGGCATACGTCGAAACGTAGATGTGAATGTCGGTGAAAGCTTACAAAAGTCGTTTTCTAAGAACTTTAATTTATTTACGGATATAAATTGTTTGGATTTTTTGCCGCCGCTGATTGCATGAAGTACTTCTCTTCGCCCCTTGTATCATTTAAAAGTGTACTCGTTTATTAAACTACCAAATCACCCTGTTGTAGTAGTTTTGTTTTTTTAGGAATTTGAGTGAAAACAAACTTATTACAGTCGACGAAGGCAACTTTAAGAAAATGATCAATTTGCAGAAAATGTAGGTTAACAATGGGGGACATCGTGTAGGCAACCCCGTGCTATAATATCATAAATACCAGAACTGTACCCCATAAGCATACCAAGAAATTCGGAACTGAAACAATTGTTTTAAGTATAACTGTGTTTATTTACTTGACTGGAGCGGATTTATGTTCTATAAATTCCTAACCAGAATTTCATTTGAACAGTGAATAAACGTCATTTTAAAGAATTGTTTAGACTTTGGGCTCGACACGTACTTCAGCATGTAAATCTTTCATTTTTCAACTCACCACAAATTTCGGTATTGGATATATCTCCCTATCCTCTATTTGTATAACGCACCTGATTCTGTTAGTATATAATAATGAATCGATTTCGTTGTAGAAACTTATCGAAAAACTATATTCGTCGAGTGAAAGACAGCGCTTTTACTGGAGCTCAAAAACTTGATGAACTGTAAGTTATTGCAACTGACTACATTTTGTGTAGAATAGAATATATCCGAAGCGCGTGCGTTCTTGCCCGACCTCCCCAATTTATCTGAATGGGGCGTACTTTGTAACAATATTAATAGTTTGAACTGAAGTCGCTTCAATTGTATTTTTAAAGGCGCATATTTTTACTGTAATGTTCAAGTGAAAATAAATTAGGTCGGAAACAGAGATGTCGCGCAAAAGCTCA
This sequence comes from Enoplolaimus lenunculus, assembly GCA_030248215.1. Taxonomy (NCBI): domain Eukaryota; kingdom Metazoa; phylum Nematoda; class Enoplea; order Enoplida; family Thoracostomopsidae; genus Enoplolaimus; species Enoplolaimus lenunculus. Next base: position 150,202 of record JASANG010001604.1, read on the forward strand.
AAAGCGCGATGGTACGTTAAGTACCGTGTGATAGCGCTCAAGTTGCACACTACTCTCATGGCCATCGAGTGATCATTGGCTGTTGGTAGTATCAAGAATCGATGATGACTCGAGGCAAGAGTATGTAACTTGGCTAATTTAACACGGCGCAAAATGTACTTGCGTGAGTTGCGTTTTATTTTAGCAATATTTCACTCCACGTTTAGATTTTGTAGAAGTTGCTTGCTTCCATAAAAATAAGGTCATAAACACTGCAAGTGTTCATTTTAAATTAGCTTATCATGATACGAAATTTGAAAAAATCTGTCCAGTTGACTCATCATGAACGAGGTGGGATGTGGCAAAAACCCAACACATACCACGTACACTATTTTCTGCTCAAAATATACCTGGTTGAGTACTCATGAATAAAAAGGTTATTTATCCGGTTTTGGTAGTGTTTGTGTTCCTGTTTTTTATACAGTATCGTGATGTGGTCAAAGCAAAATATTATAATTTTTAGTGTTTTAAGCTTAAAAGCGTGCCTGGCTTTGGTATTTTTTTGGTCCTACGGTTTTGCCAGCAAATACATGCATTCTGTTTTTGATCCACAATTAAAGAATTTATTTAGTGACTGAGTTTAGATGCTGTTTGCTCTTTGAATCATACCGTACAAACTTTTAATTCTCAGGCTTCTTACAGGGATAGAAAGAACTTAATATTTTTGTAATTTTGCATCTGCGCCTTCTATATTGTAATATATACTTTTTGTATTGTTTTCAGAGATCTGAGCACAAACAAACTTACTGAAATCCGAAAAGAAATGTTCAGCGGCCTCGTGGCCCTTCGTACACTGTAAGCTGTTGTGATTTTCGTTGAACGGAGCCGTTTAAGTATTAATAAGTTTTTAAATACTTTCAAAATGATTATTTAAGATAAGATATTGCTCAAACGTGTAATAGTTTTTTCTGAAAATGTGGAATTAAATGGAAACTTAACTCTATATTTTGCCATTTTAATATAACGTGTTAAGTTGCTTTCGCCAAAAAGCAAAAGTATGTTTTTGGTTATTATCTATTATATAACTAGGCCATCGAAAAATTACGAAATTTTTTAAATTGTTCAAAGAGGATTATTTGGAATTTTTTGGTCCAAATGGTTAGTTTCGTTAAAAATGTGTAATTAGATGCCACCATAGAACTGGATTTTAAGTATATGGTGCCTTTGATGCTTCTGAGTCTAATGCTTTCATGATTTGCACCATAGTAGATAAAATATATTTTTGGCCATGATTGATATAATTTAGAAAACAAAGTGGCAACACGATTTAGCAAAATTTTCAAAGATAAAATAAACCAGTGGAGCTTAAAAATTGTGACAATTGTATTTTATTAATTTATGTGTGAAACTACATTTAGTGAACTATATATTCTATCTGGTAAGAGTTGCCGAAACTGTTCGCTTTACATTGGTTGTTTTATTGTATGCAGGAAACTATCCGGGAACAAAATCCGTTGTGTCGCAAATGAAACATTTTCAAACCTCAAAACACTTAAGATACTGTAAGTTTACACATTCAAAACACCGCCTTGATGGTCAATTATAAACTAAGGGCGTATCGAGGATTTTGTTGAAATGAGGATATAGTTATACTTTGGACTTTAAAACCGAAAAAGTTACTACTCTAGGACGTTTACAAGTGTTTTATTCTCACTGAAAGTTTCGGGTCAACTATGTATCCTCAATCATTCCATTTGTATACGGTTCTGTTATTTTCGCGTCTAACGCTTAGCTTTAAAAAAACAAAAAATCAAACATACAAACATGGCGACTGGGAAATTGTAATTGTGATTTCGAACAATTTTGAGATGCTGTGTTTTAAAGACTGTGGTGCTGGGGCGCCGTAAATCAAAAAAAAACTATTTGTATTCAAATTGATATGCTGCGAAATGTGGCAAAAGTAATTATTGATTTTGCTTTACTTGTCATCTTGGTTGTTTACTATTGTTTTTAGAACATTGAATCACAACGACATTCGCTGTATTATGGCAGGAGCCTTTGACAACAACGAAGCGTTGTCTTCATTGTAAGCTTACTTACTTACTACAGTTAATTTTATGTCTGGCCAACGTGGTTAACTGTTGCGCAACTATCATTTGTGTCCATCATTATAGCACTTACTGACACTACGATAGATCTGGCTATACAACTGAAATCAGCCTTTTTTAATGTTAAATAGAAAGCATTCTCGCATTTGTTGTCGGGTTTAGTTTGCCAAGATGAGTCTCCAAGAAGTGCCCTCCAATTCGGGGTTTGAACGGCGCTTCTGCCGGTACTGTGCCTTAACGTATAATTTTAATATTCCGATTCGGTCCAGCGGCCGCTTTAGAAATTGCTAAAAATTTACTCTGCTTAATTTATTAAACGGCCGAAGATATAACTTTGTTTGAAGCTTATTAAACACATTGGTTAATCAGACTGAAAACAGACCCCGTTCAATAGCAAATGTTGTATTTATTTGTTGTTCGTATGGTAAGCTAATCATATTAGATTATTAGAAATTGTTCTGAACTGTTTTGTTTTCGATATATTTGCAATTTAGTTCATTCAAACATTGAATTTAAATCGTTGTGTATTTTAGAAACATGCAAGACAATGCGTTTGTTTGCAATTGTCATTTATCATGGTTGGCTGGATGGATCCGAGAACACACTGCAGTCGCTGGGAATCCGATGTGTTCAGAGCCTGCTGAACTGAAACATGTTCCTATTCAAGATTTGGAGCCAGTTCAATTAACTTGCCGAAGTATGTTTAGGCATCCTAGTTCGATTTAAGATTCTTCTGTTTTAAGTTCAAGATTAGCTCGCAGAATAAACAGCGTTTACTGTCCTGCTTCTCATAAATGGAGTCATACAGAAACGCAACGCATGCTGGTACGGTTTGTGACACGCGAAACTATCGATCAGTTGCATACTCTTGTCAAAAGAATCGAGTCATCATCAGCTCTTAGCATAGTTAATAAGCAGAAACATTTCTAAACTTTTCTGCAACCATAATTCAAATTTAGTTTCAACGTTGGTGCGATCAGTTCTGTGTCAAACGTTAGAATATTAATGTTCGACTTATTCCATAGTTCAATCTTGTAGCAACATTTGCTTTTGTAAGTTTGAAAACCGTTATGTGGTCAGTAGTTGTTTGAATTGGTGTTATTCTTGCAATCGTAAAAGCCTTCTGAGGCAAGGATCGATAGACAGAGGTTTATGGATGTGATCCTTCAACTTTTACGAGCCAAACTAAAATTGTGTATTGGAATTAATTTTGGAATTTAACACAAAAATTGAGTCTATCATGGTATGCGACAATACTTTGAGCGTCATCTCGCAGTTGAATTTGTTTATTAAACCGTTGTAGTTTTGAGTCTGACCTATGCTGATTTATTTTTAAGCTAACAACGAAAACGCATGTCTTCCGGGCGGAAAATACTGTCCATTTGGTTGCTTTTGTGACGGAACTGTTGTTCGATGCTCAAACAGTCAGCTGAAGCAATTTCCAAGCGATTTACCTTCAGATACCACTGAATTGTAAGCTAATAAAAGCACCAATGTACCAATAAATTAATAGTGGTTGCAGCCGTCACCAAAAACAGCTAAAATATTTGATAGTGTAACATTTTCAAATCGTCCCAAATTTTTCAATAAAGTAGTGCTTTTAGATGACGGAAACCTCTTAATGAAAACCTTTATAGGTCGGAAGTAAAAGATTGAAATGAGCTAAACACTGCTTCTGATAATGGTTATAGTAGGTATTATGGGTTTTTGACAAATTAAACCCTTGTATATACGTGTAAGTCTCTATATATATTATCGTTAGCGTTTGTTTACAGCTAGCATATGTGAACAATATATAGTCAACTTTAAAAAGGGAAAAGGCAAGGAGATTGGCTCGGTGTTAAGGTGCCGAATTACTCACAATACAGTTTGGTGTTCCTTGCCCATTCTACCCAGAATACAGCTTTGACTACATTTTTGGTAGTTCAGGTTACTACTAGCACAATTTAGATTGAAACAATTTTTGATACGTTTTAGATTTCAAATACAGTCTGTTAGTATGCTATACTTGTCGTACGGAATTTTTTACAAATTTGCTGTGCCATCCGGCGCCTTACCGCATTTCACGTACTATGATGCGCTGGGCCGGACAACGTGGGAAGGCATTAAGATAGTTAAACAGTATAGCGCCACACAGGTGTGGCACCAGTTTTGAGAGATCAATACCCCACTGCCTTTGATATTATTCATGTTTATAAGAGATTTTTTTAAAGTTTTTTAGTTGGTTATACAAGAAACCATCATTTAAAATCTTTACAGGACATAAACTCCCATTTTTGTTAAATCCTGGCTACGTGCATCTAGCGCCCCACTATTAACTGCTTTCGAGCACTGATTATTGGCAATTGTGGAGTAATAACACAAAATGATAGCAAAAGCATGTTTAAACTTTCAGGTATTTAGACATGAACGAAATTGAAGTTATTCCTTCCGAAATCAACCGACTTACGTTTCTTACCAAACTGTAAGGTTTCGTCAAATAATTGTATCGCTAGTTTTGACAGAATCGTTAAGCATTCTTGCAAAATTTACAGATTGTTAGCATTAGGACTTGTATTCTTGAATGTATGTAACAAACATCAGTACGTGGTGATAGGTCGTTGACTTCTATGCCAGTTATAAGATCGACAGTTGCAGGAAATTGTCAGTTTGAAAACCTATCGCTATTTGATCGTCGTTGATATATATACACATTTGAGAATACGGCGGCCACAAATTTCGACCATAGTATAGTGAAAATGTACCTAACGACGCATTTAGGCTAGCCTACTAGTGTTTTGCTGCAATATCAAACACGAGAAATGCATTTCAGTGCCCACTGAAAAACTAGAAGCAACGTTCTTGTTAATGTAACAGCAGTGCTGAAAAAGTTTTAAATCTATTTTGCAACGGGATTTATTATTTGATTTTGGAAATTAATACAGATAATTGAGAGCTCAGCGAAGTTTTATTTTAATTTTAGGGATTTGAGTAACAACAAAATCGATGTTCTCGAAAATAACACATTTATTAATTTGACCCGATTGTCAACATTGTAAGGGTTTATTTTAATGTACTTTAATTAAACAGTTTGATCTCACAACTTTTTACATTTTTAATTGTCTAAACAACCTTTCTTATCTTATCTTTTATTTAGTGACATTTAAGATTTTCTCTAACAGACGTCTGAGTTACTGGTTAGACTACAAGCCTAAATTATTTTTGATGTAAACATTGAGCCTGAATTACGATCCTTAAATTAGTTAGATAAAATCTTTGACTTTTATTCGCATAGATAAGTCAAATTCTTCTTCTACGCTTTGGCAACTGATTTTGGAAATTTTCACATTTTGGCTTAACTTGGTCTTAATATATAGGTTCAATCATGTGGAAAAACAAAAAGTGTGTACAGTTTCAAGATGTTTATATATATTATATACTTATCTATATTGATTGTTACAGAATCATCAGCTACAATAAACTTCAATGCGTTGAAGGACTGGCGTTTAGCGGATTGACTGCACTTCGAATTTTGTAAGTATGACAACTTAATTTCATAACACTTAATTAAGCAAACGTCTACAGGATGTATTGTCCGTTTGCAAACTGATTTCTTGTGTTCAAACAAATGATGTGTAATTTAACGTATTAAAATAAACTGAGCAACGCAAAATCGCCCTGACTACGGGGTTGTGATGGGTGATTTAGAACATTTATGCCGTATCACTCGGATGCAAATGTGGTGTTAAACCAGGGTTACTATACACAGTTTAACCAGTATTTTGGTTTGCACTACTATTAGCAAAACGCTAAAATTTAAATTAAAAAGTTCAAAAACTAGTTTTAGGTCACTGCACGGAAATGATATATCTGTACTGCCGGAAACTGCCTTCAAAGATTTGCTGTCTATGACGCATATGTAAGTTCGGCTTTTGACGTTTTCAGCATTCTCTCTATACTATATTTAGGCTGTAGTTGTCAATTGATGATGGTCATTTAGTACAAGCAATTATTAACATTACAGTACAATTTTAGGAGCCGTAGTATTAAAAATTTATAAAAACTATCACCAGTTAATACATAGTTTAAATCAAACTTAAGGAACTGCGTGTGCCAATCGATTGAATCAAATGTAATAAAAGTGCTAGGCTTTAAAGTAGACTTGTCGTCAAAAATGTCAATAAGTGCTATGCATATTTGAGAATATCGGCATATAATTTTTAGTTACAAACAGTTGGAAAATTTTTTATTAAAAATTAAAACATGCCACCAAATAAATTTTTTTGCCTGTATTTATGTTAGCAATGCATAGCGGCATGCGGCGGCACGTGGCGTCGATCGGCACAGTAAAGATCGCAACCCCTATTATTTTGAACCGTTAATTTATTAATAGTAAATTAGGAAACATTAATAAATCTAAAACAGATACAATTACCAAATTGCAGTGCTCTTGGAAGCAATCCATTGTATTGTGACTGCCGTATGCGTTGGTTTGCCGATTGGATTAAGCGAGAATACGTTGAACCTGGGATCGCACGATGCATTGGTCCAACGCGTAACAAAAACAATCTGGTATTAACTTCGCAAACTGATCGATTTGTGTGTGATGGTTCGTTTTAATCTTTTCCGTATAAACCAAAGTACATATGTGGCAGGCTCGTAGCCAACTCACCTTGCTAGGGGGGGCTCAAAAATTTTTCAGAAGGGGCATTCAAGGGTTTTCAATGAGTTACAAGCAAGGTTGAAAACTTTGTAGGGGGCCCAAAATTTCCAGGGGGCGCCTGAGCCCCCCAGCCCCCCCATTCGCTACGGGCCCGGGAAGTGATCTCCCAAATACTGCGGTGTTGATCAGAGGTGAGTGTACAACAAAGCGGAGGATAGTTGCCAACTTTAGAGCATCCTGCTGACTTCTCAGAAAAGTTTTCTTGTTCGTCACGCTGCTTCGCAAAAACAACTGTCATTTGAAGATATACGCCTTGTGAAATTGAAATCCTATCTTAACGTCATTTACCATAATGTATTGATATGTTTGGCCCTAAATCCGTAAAGCGGTTGACAAGTGTGCGGTGTCGTGAGCACCTATTTGAAATTAAATTTTCTGACACAGATAAAGCAACAACTGTTATGTAAATAAATTTAAATATACCATGAGTCAAAACGGGTTTTTTTCTGCAGTATATTTTTGGAACATTTATTTTAGTTGAAATATGGGATGCGTGAGCAACGATTAAGATAGATAGATGGAGGAAATTCCTAGATATAAACTGAGACAAATACATGCCCGTGGCCTGCTCACTTTACTAGGGGGCTCAAAATGTTTCCGGAGAAGCATACAGTATAAAGCATGGTTGAAAATTTTCTAGAAGGGTTAAAATTCTTTTAGAACGACTACAGTTCCACTGTCCTCTTTTGATTACCGGGTTGGAAACATAGGTACTCGAAGTGCATCGTATGCATCTGGTTTGATGGTAACACTGTTTAATTGTTGCAATATTTAAATATTCTTTATGGTTCACAACATGTCGATAAAATTCCAAAACCCTTAATGCTATGCTTGCTTACAGTGTCGTATACAGAATATCAGTTTGCGAGAAAATTACCTCATGTACAAAATTTCAGACCTCGTATATTCATAAAGTTATTCCAAATCCTGTAAACAGTGGTTTTTTGTCACTCAAGAAATTTTGGGAGGGAATATATCTTTTGTATACCTCTCGTTGTATACACCCACTTATTAACTTGACCCAGCTAGCTAGATATCTATTGCCTCGTGATGATGAGCTGGATAAATTCAGTTTTGCTGCGGCATTTTCTATTGTTTCCACTTCCTTATCGATTAAACTATGCAATTTGTTGAATGTAAAGCGTTTCAGAGCCAGTTCCGTCTTATATCGTCGCGAAATGTGACGCGTGTATCAAGAACCCGTGCGAAAATGGCGCTGCATGCGTTCAAGGAAAACGTCGGACTTTCACATGCAATTGTGCACCAGGATTCCACGGCGAAACGTGTCATTACGTCATTGACGCGTGTTTTGGACAACCGTGTGAAAATAATTCGACTTGTAAAGTGATGGAGCAAGGACGATTTAGGTGAGAACTATTTCGTCGTCGGTAAGCTTTGATATAGTTTCTTCCAACAGCTTTTAAAGTTTTCCGAATGTGACGTGACTTCTCGGATTTGGGCTTAGACTAAGAATGAACGTATAAATGTGGTGCGGGTCGTACAGCCCGGTTGGGTAAATTGATGACGATTATACTTCGCTTTGAAAATAACAATTTTAAAAACAAAGCTGTATGATGCAAAGATGTTACATGTGAAATTTAAAAAAATAACTGGAAAGATATACTGCTGAATTATCAAAATTAGTTTCTGTGTACTTTTTGACTTTATTCGTTGGTTGTTGACGAGACGTGAAGTACCTAATTGGCCGGCTTGACATGTTTGAGTGCATTAATTCAAGAGTACAATACTTGTTTTAAAACAAGATTCTTCAACCGCGTAACTTGTCGAAGAAGACTGGGGGGCATTGCTGTAGCCAGGACTTTGTCCAGTTTTTTTTCAGGACGAACGGATCCGTCCATTTGTCTTGTACACCGTCCCTGTGACAGAAGGTTTAACAAGTTTCAATATTTGTTGTTTTTGTATGGTTTTTAGTTGCATTTGCGCCAAAGGATTCACTGGTGATCGTTGTAAAACAAATATCGATGACTGCGTTGGAAATGAATGTCAAAATAACGCGACGTGTATAGATTTAATCAACGACTACAGCTGTAAATGTTTACCTGGATATACAGGCAAGTTTATTCGTTTCGTAAGCGCAATCACGGGTGTCTGTTGAAAATCCGAACTGAAGATGCACTGCAAAAAATGGTGAGTCAAATTGACTCCCTCTGAAATAGGCTCTACGGGACTACACAAACTGAGTCAAATTCGACTCCACCAGAGCCAAATTTGGCTCACTTAGTCGCACGTTTGACTCTGGCAGAGTCGAATTTGACTCAGTTTGTGTTAGAGCCTATTTCGGAGGGAGTCAATTTGACTCAATATTTTTGCAGTGTACTTCACAAATTAAAAAGTATACTAATAGGCGTAGTTGCACCCATGTACATCGTTTCAAATGTACTGAGGTTTAAAATACTTGCATATTATATAAGCACTGGTTGTCCGAGAAATATATTTTCGAAAGCGGGCTATGAATTATTATATTCGTGTAACTCAAGTATGAATTTTTTAATTTTTTCATCTTTGCTTCTAAAAATCAATTATGTACAAAAAGTTCAGGACGGTGGTTGCAGCTTCACCGGTTTACCGATACAACTCATTATACTGTAAATCCGCAACCGGAGGCATTTGTTGAATACTACACAGGTTATCAATGAATCCATATTTACAAACTACTTTTGTTGAACGATCCGTTCCGTCAGAAAGTTTTTATCGAAAAATGGTAAGACCCTCCTACCACACAGACCGTTACTTTTGTGCCGCTATAGGTTTACGATGAATATATAATTTCAGGAGAATTTTGCGAAAAGAAAATTGAGTATTGTTCAAAACCGTATAATCCATGCAAAAATGGTGCTAAATGTATCGACAAAGACACAGATTACAGGTAAGAGCTAGCCCCAAAAATGACAATTTTGGGCTAACTATGTTATTCTTAGAATTTAAATTTTAGTTGTAAAACATTGCCTTATGCAGTTGACACCTTACTGTGCGTGTAAAAGTGTGAACAAAATCTCGCAGCAACGAGTGTGAGAAACTAGACATAATTTTTTTATTAATCATTGCAAAACGTGTCTTGGTTCATGGATTGACAGGAGTTTGGACTCTACAGCCAGCAGACCCCCTGGCTATGAGCCTGATTTCACGGTATCCGTATGTTTTCTTTTCGTTTCAGTTGCGTCTGTGCGCCTGGATTCTCGGGTCGCAATTGTACCGAAGATATTGATGACTGTGCAGCTGGACACCAATGCAAAAATGCTGCCGCATGCATTGACAGAGTAAATGGATACACATGCGCGTGTCTTCCTGGATATGTCGGGCAGTACTGTGAGCTTGCCCCACCATCCTCTCTAGATCATCTGTATCCAGCTACTTCACCATGTCAACAACATGATTGTCAAAATGTACGTTTTCAAAAACAATATATATTGTCGGTCTGGTTTAATATGTTACAGCTACGTATAGACTGCAAATCACCGCATGTTTTTTACGCAAGCCTACCCACTAAGGTGAGGCATGGAGATTAGTGGATTTGGGACTGGGAGGATTTTAGGCTTAATGGGCAGGTCTTTATTATTTAACACGTATGCCTACTGTAAAATTTTTGTGTTTAACCAATCAAGTCGAGTAAAAAGAAAATTTGTCATTTTGAATTTAGTCGAAAAGTTAAGAGAAACTAGTAAACACTGTTAAGATTTCAGAAGCATTCGCATTCTTAACTGTGTATGTACAGCATCTATGGCCTGTTTATCAATGTGTCTTCAAACAAGCGAACTACGACAAATATGGACCTCTTATTCCAAGCAACAGTTTGCTAATTTAAACGCTCAAATTAGGTACATTTTTTGTTACTATCTAACAAAGCGTATATATATCTCCATTCCATATTTGTATTTCAGGGGTTCTGCTTCCAAACACCAGGTACTACAGACTACACGTGTCAGTGTTCGCCAGGTTACACTGGAAAACGTTGTGAACGATTAGACTCTGCATCGTTCACAAGTTCTGATGCGTTTATTGCATTTGAGCCACCAAGTTTTGATCGCCGAATGCGAACAAACATTACATTTACAGTAATTACACGCGAAAAACGTGGTGTTCTACTGTATTATGGTGAAGATGCCCATATGTCGATAGAATTGTACGATGGACGCCTGTCAGTATCATACTATATTGGCAATTATCCACCGTCTGTTATGTTTTCTTATGTCAGAGGTAAGTGTGTTTATTATTGTCTTGATAACTGCACATTTTTGCAACTGTAACTTGTTTACAAAAGTGTACAGGTCCAATTTCGGTTTGAAGTAAATTTTTGCAATAGTTACTATTGCAGCTGTAATGGACTAATATTGTTTGAGCAGGGTTATTACACAATGACAAGCGCAACTGCGATAGAAGAAACAGTTTACAAGCAAGTAATATTAACAAATTTTGATTGCCTTTCTTGTCAAAGTTGTAATTTTTGTAATTTCAACTATAAAACTGAGTACCCGCAATTTACAGTTTAGCAGACTCGATAATATAGTGTCGAACGCGCAGTAGTGACAAAAATTGGCACACTGTTAGTAGAGGAAAAGTCGAGTTTTGTCCCTTCCTCAGGAGGAGTTTTGAGGGGTCGATGACAAGTACGCGTGTACATATATATTGTGCTTTACGAAGTGCGCTTACTATAGATACATATATGCGTGTATATTTATAGTCAACGCACTCCATGTACAACGTGTAGACGTGACCAGTCAAAACCCTCCTGACAGAAGGTAGGAACGAGGGGGCAAAGCTAGCGTTTTGGATCGACCAGCGTTCAGTTTAAAAAATTGAAACCAGTTTGTATTTCAATGAAAATATGACATGTGTTTTTGTTTCGTCATATTTTATAGTGAATGACGGAAATCCACACACAATGCAGTTTTTAATTGCCGGCCGCAATTTTACAATGCGAATCGATTCAAGTCCAGCTCGATCGGTTACAAACGCTGGTCCAATGGATCATTGGAAATTTACAACCAAACAACATTTGTACATCGGTGGGCTTCCAACGGCGCTGTATGATCGTGTGAAAAAAGCGTATCATGTCAAAAAACCGATCAGTTTCAACGGTAAAGTTACAGTAGGCGATAAAGATTTAAGTTTTGTTAAACTGTACCGTAAAAGTTAATAGGCGCACGGAAAACGGTGATACTGTAAGTGGAACATGAGTTGAGACATATTTGCTAAGTTGTAAGTATATGATGGGCGGACTTTAAACGTCGTTTGGAATTTTGCATTGCACAAAGTGGAAATGGAATCTTGGCCGCGATACCTTAACTAGGAGTAATAGACGGTATACGAAAACTATTGATATTGCACTTGTAAACTGTATTTATGCCACTAAAATTAAGTTAATGAAATTTTGAACTATTTAGGGTAGCGCTATATTTTTGATGACGTCCGGCGTCGTCCGTCACTCGTACATCGCCGTCCGTCACCCGTACATCGCCGTCCGTCACCTATACGCCGCCGACCGTCAATGACCGTATATTTGATGATATAGTCAATCCATACGAAATTTATTTTTTCAGGCTGCATCAGCGGAGTTCACATCAACAACGACGAAATTGATTTGTTAAAGGCAGTTAAGCGTCACAATGTGTCTCCTGGGTGCAAAGGATTACTTGATCCGTGTCGAGCCAACCAATGTCAGCATGGAAAGTGTGTGCCTGATGAATTAAATACGGCTTCCTATACTTGTGAATGTGATTCACGGTACAAAGGCGAATATTGCGACAAAGGTAAAATGCAGCCTTGCGGTTCATGCTTTTCGATACTGCTGGGCTTTATTGCAGGAGCATTTACAGAGCGAAAAGAACGTTTCTAAAATTATGGTTTGGTCGATGAATTTAAAGTTTAATTTCGTACGGTTTATTCTAAATTCGATTCGTAGAATTAACGTTGAAAATAAAATATTAGAAAGCAGTTTGAACGTATTATTTAGTTAGGTTTCGTGGTGCCCCATCGCTTTTCGGTGTAAAAAGACGTTTTGAAAGCGCACTTTTATAAGTATTAAATTGTGCTGTCTACTGTAGTGTCCCGAATACGAGGGGGACTGATATTTATTTGGCCTGCTCCAGAGGGCACCCCCCTGTTGTTCGGTTACAGACTGTTATTTATTTTGAACCCACGCCCCGCCACCCTTCGTTACTGATATATATTCGGTACTGTACTTATCCGTTGAATTAAACGTTTATTTGTCTTGTGTCAATAGGTTTAGTGATAATACAAGGTTGTACTTAGGAATGTACTTGCAAAATTTAAGTACGCTTTAAAGTTTCGAACCCAAATTATTTGGTTCTGGAGTCATTTATGTGCTACAATTAGGGTTAATTGACATTTATGGACTCTAATTAGGGTTTAGTAACTGTATCCGCTTACGGACTCTTATTAGGGATACAGACTCCTATTGATGCGGACTCAAAACAGGGAACCCCCCTCTTATTACAACCCTCTTATTCGGGTCAATACAGTACGCTTGACAAAGAGTATATACACGAGAAGCGTTGAGCACACCAAGAAGTATCTCGTGAGTTGAGCGATTTGTTTTGAACTCACAAACATGGCCGAAACTACGCTTCGCTAGGCCTCGTGCCAGCAGCCGATGATTCTATACAATTGAGTGAACGCGAAATACTTTATTTAGGACCTATATGAACCGAGTGGCTCTTGTTGTTCACCGAGGCGACTGTGTCGTTAGCATAAGCTCGTTCAAGAAAAAATAATCCAACTAGTAGTCTATTTTGAAACTTTGACACTGCCCACTTGGATTCCTGCCCAAAAAACGCTTGTCTGTTGAACAGGGACGTGGTTTATCCCCTCCCGAAGTTAACTCTTGACTACCCCCTGCTCCGTTATTTTCAGTGAAGCGTCGTTGCCGAAAACAACGCTATCGCGACTATCTGATCATCGAAGGTTGCCGCTCAAGACGACCAATCAAAAACGCAACATGTTCCGGGACGTGTGGAGCGTCGTGTTGTGGCCCTGTGAAAACAAAGCGACGCAAACTTCGCCTCAGTTGCCCCGATGGTTCAGTACGCCATACTGTACTGGATATTGTACGAAAATGCGGCTGTGTACACGGCGCACACTGCGAGAATCGGAGACTCAGATGGTTCAGTTATCATTAATATTGAAGTATGGGTGATGTATGATGCTTTTTGGTGCGCGATGATTAAAAATTACATAGCTAGCCAAACAAGTGATATTGTACAAATACTGTGCTTAATTCATAAAGTCTGTGTTTTTGTTTTATTAATACATGCCAAATTTTAAAATGGAAATATGTTACCACCGCCGCATCCGATCCAATTGTTGGTTTTTCTCAGAAAAACGTATATTATAAAAGACTCTTCTACACGTCGTCCCGCAGTGAAGGTTTAGGCTTCGACTTCGACTTTAGCTTCCGCTTTGGCAAAAGCTCGCTCGGGCTCCAAAGTGTGCAAAAGTCTGGAAATGATAATTCGCTCATTTTATAGTTTTGTTCTTTGGCAAAAAATTTAGACTCTTGTACACTTCAACCCACCAGTTTTCGGAATATTCAAATGTTGCAATTTAGCTCTATACCAGCAAACATACATCTACATCTACCGAGCTGCTGGCTTTAAGGTTAGATTGCTGACAACAATGCTGTCCAATATTAACGTTGGTTTTAAAGCTATTTTAAAGAACTTTAACTTGAAATATTGCTTTTGCGCACTTTCCCCCATATATTTAATTTAAGCATTAGGCTGAGCTATCGGTAAGCATTGTCCTCAAGCTTAACAGTTGGAGGAAAGCGCACAAAAGCCTTAACTTTTAAGTACAATAAGAAAAGATCGTTGTCTGGTATAGTTAGTGCTACGCTTTACATTTAATTGATATTATATTCTTTTATCTGTGTTTTTAACCGTTATTTTTATATGAGTACAAATCGGCTGTATTTGATATATGCACAACAAAGCCGTATAGCCAGGGAGGTTTCAGGCTTCAACCCCTTTATCATTTTTGTTCAGGGTTTTTGTAACTGTTTCAATTTTTAACACCACAAACCTAATGCTCAACAGTTTTAAAGAACGTAACCCCCATATTAAATTCCTGGCTGCCTTGCTGATAAACAGCAATATTTAGCGCAACCAAGATTGGCCAACACTATAAGAGTTTTCATGAATAAAATTAAACCAGAATTTAAGTTGGTTTCGCGACTAATACTCATTATCAAATTGGTCCATGTTCATGCTACGGCATGCCAGTTGAAGTCCGAGCCTAAACCATAAACAGAATACTTAACTCTACACCTAAGCCTTCATGTTTCTAAGTATAATTGTTCCGGTTTTAGTGAGGCAGAAGAATTTTATTAGATACCTGGTTTTGCATCTGGCATTAGAATTAATTGGTGTTTTTGTTGTATTACTAAACAGATTCTGAACTTTTGAGGCATGTAATGGTAAACCTTAAAAAATAATTCGATATATACAATGTATTGTTGCGTTGGTTATATAGTTGCTCCTATTGGCGTGTATATATACACTGTAAATTCCGATGAGTTAATGAATCAACTCAAACGGAAAGTTAGTTTATTTCTGAGTTAATAACAGTAAACTTTAACTTACTCTGAGTTTCGTTTATTCTTACTCTGAGTTGGGCTGATTCCGGGGACGTTGATTAATTAAATCAGAATGAGTTGAATTAACTCAAAATTTTGCGTTCTGATAGTACGAACTCAGACGCAGTGATTTAACTCTTTCTGAGTTAAAATCAACTCACCGAAATTTACAGTGTATATATTTCGCAGTTTATTAATAATTTCGTTGATTGGTTAGGATGGTGGCCCCTCTTTGGGGTGAGCCCTCCAAATGAAGGTATTGAGGTGAGGGCTGGCTTGTCCGGCCCTGCCAACAGTCAGTGCGGAACCTACCGTCCTGTACACAACCAAATTTTGTGCCGAGATTTAGGGCTAAAATTGCGTTGGGACTGTCGTTCTCTTGGCTTGTAGAGTTTTTCTCTATGCTTGAAAAAGTTATCTTATTTTATTTGCAGAAAGTTCATTGTGACTATGTTTTCGAAGTGGTAAAGAAGCTTCGTGGGATCCCCATTTTGACTCTCAATCAATTAGGAGTTGGTTTTCCTAATAAGAGTCCGTAAAGCGGATAGAGATTAAGAGTCCATAAATATCATTATCCCTAATCAGTAATTGTAGTGCACAAATGACTCCTTGAGCAGCAACCTAAAGTTTACTTCGAAACTTTAAAGCATACTTAAGCTTGGAAGTATACATTCCTAAGTATATAGCCTTGCATTATCGCTGAAGTTTTTGATACAAGACAAATGAACATTTAATTCAGCGGATAGTTGCAATACTGGATACATATCAAAAACGAAGGGCGGCGTTTGACGGGTTCAAATAACAGTCCGTAACCGAAAAACAGGGGGTACCCTCTGGAGAGGCCAAATAATTTCAGTCCCGTCTCGTATTTAGTTCACTGCAGTATATATGTGCTATTACGGGGGGTTGTCGTAAGATTATGTACACTTAAATGAGTCCTATCAACATGATCGTTGCCAGGGACAATGTAAAGAACGGGGGCGGAACAGTATTATAAGCATATATATTCCTAAGCCTAAACCCTAAGCGTAAGCCTAAGCGTTAGGATGAGTATATTCCTTAGCCTAAGCCTAAGCCAAGCAAAAAAGTAGTCTAAAGGTTAAGCTTACTCTTTTCTACACCCACAGAAAACGTTCCGCCCCTGATCGTTTTACATGGGCCGCTGTAAGAAACGCTGCTCGACAGAGCTTACACCTTCTGTCCAATCACAGAAATCTGCTTCGCTGTTTCTAAAAATGATTAATCTGTCCGTACAAATGTCCTTTCCTTTCAGGTATCTGTCGAGAAAGAATATGTCACTCTCCTGCAACTCCTTGTGTACAAACTGAATTTAAATAATGCGTAAAAACGCACGTGATAACAGGGGTGTTTGTATCATCAGTCGACAACCAAAAAGTATAGGGGGTATAAATGTTCGCATCGGAATAAAACATTTGGCCCATGTATAGAAGAGGGCGGGATCGTTTTATGGAGGGCTATAATAGAGTCAGTTAGCTTAGGCTTGAATAAGCTCATCCATACGCTTACGCTTAGGCTTAGGAATATGGTTATAATTGCAACAAATAGATTTCTTCTCATTCGCTACGCTCATGAGGTTTTTAACCTATAACTCAGCGTTTTGACTCTTGGCTAAGTGCCATAAATAGGATTATACTTTTAGTTGGTGATATATATTAATAAACATCACTTTTAAAGTTTAGCTGCTTGATAGTGTTTGATAGACAATAACAATGTTATGTCAAAACGGCCCATGTACATAAAGATCAGGGGCGGAACGTTCTTCTGTGGGACTGCAATAGAGTAAGCTTAAGCTTTGCACTATTTTTTGCTGTCTTAGGCTTAATTATAGGAAATTTGTTTATTACTGTTCCACCCATGTTCTTTACATTGCCCCAGAAAACTTAAGCAGAGCTTAATGGACGGTTTGCAGCAATATTACTAAATTCGAATTATTCCAACTTCAAGGTTTTTCTAAAATTCTGTAGTGTTGACTTGATTGGAGGCTTTCAACATCATTTCAAATTTCCCAAATATATCAATAATAGTTGCGGAAATCTGCTAATTTTTAGCAACCAGTAGCAACTTTAATGGGACAGTTCACAGCTCCAGAGGATTCCATATAAAAAACTTTTGACACGTAAATTTTTTCTTTAATTCCAAAATCAACTTTAGTCAGAGGAAATCAGAACTAGAAGTTGTATAGTGCATTACTGGCTGTCACCGTCAGCTTAACCCATATCTTGCTGATGTCAGTTTAAACTGACGGCAGAAAAAACGCCTATATCTTTGAAGTTGTAAAACTAATCCAAACTTTATTTATATGATCATTTTCACTATGCCTTGTTCTTCGTTACTGCACGGGCTTGTGTTGCTAGCGGCATCTGCGCATTTGTTTATTTGGTTTCCTATCACCAGCATCGTGCTTCTTTGGCAAAAAATGTTCGAACGTATGCCTAGATGTCCCATGGATAACATGTTTCTGCCTTTGAAATTGAAAACTTAAAAACCACTGTTGGTTCACGATCATATTTAATGTAAGCCTGCGAGTACACAAGAGCTGAACTTTGCTGCAGGATTATGTCACAGTAAATACGTATGACATTGTACACCTTTGAACTACGATCGAAAATTCAGCAATGACGTTGTCACTGGTATTTCTTAGTGCACTGAATGCAATGTTCCGCAAAATGCTTGCCAAAATAGGGTGTTTGCATCATGTATTACATTGGATTAGAAGCCCAATTTGATTACTACTTAAAACCAAAGGCGATGCTCAGGATTTTTTATAAGAAATATAATATATTTTTTACGAAAATGCGTTGTCGAGCAGCATTTTGTGCCATTTTAATGTTTTCAATGTTGTTCAAAATCCAGGTAAGCAGAAAAATCGCTGAAAACTATGCATTTTTACATTGTTTCTTGTGTTTCCCATAGCAGTAGTTCTCGTAAATGTTTCGCTGGAACATGATCCCAGATCCTCCTGATGTCAGAGTTTAAACTGACAGTATAAAAAGTCAATGTATAAAATGGTCCATATCGCACAAATCTGAAAAGTATGCTTATTTCACTTGATAATGACATACAAGCAACCCAAAACCTGCGGTGCCATTCAAATCTTCTGACTTGGGTAGATCTGGGTTAGTGTCAAGCAAAAAAGATATTGAGAACCACTGACTTAAAGTCAGATCCGGACTTAAGTCAGACTGGAACTTACGACATATTTGCAAGCCAGCCGATAGTTCAGCCTTTGCGACCGAGCCCTTCAAGACCAACGGGATTTTTAGGGGCGTAACAGTAGATTAAGCGTACTCCTATAAGCCTAAGCTTAAGTTTAAGCGTTACAAAAATGTGTTCCTTAGCCTAAGCCAAGCCTAAGCCTAAAGCCTATAAAGCAAAAATGTAATCTAGAATCGAAACCTACTCTTTTATAGAACCACCAGACCTGGACGCCCCTAAATTGCGAAAGATAGCACGTTGTGCTAGCAACAAGTGTTAGTTTACTCAATGTTTCTTTTAGGGTCATAACTGTTTTTCAAGCAAATTCCTAGGCACATATATTAACCAGAAGCGTATAGCGTTTAGGATATTGTTAATCTAGCATAAGCCTCGCTTACCCAAAATATAGTGTATAATTTATACCTACACTTTGACGGTTCCGCGAGAAAATGAGACAGGGCACAAGAAAAATATGGGCAGCTGAAACACAGGTTTAAAAAATGGGCAAAGAAAGGGTGAAGGTCACTTCTCTTCTCTCTTTATTAAGGTTGATTTATGTTTTTTAATGAATAAAGTTTTTTGTTATTCATCATATTTGCCTGCGTGTATTTTGTGTAGCATTCATAGCTAGTAAGAATTGACGTGAGAAGATATGTTACATGAATGGAAGTAGGTGGCCTGCAGATCAACTTGCGCAATATGGAGGAATATGCTTTCGCACAGACCGAATCCTGAGTACACAGGGTTTCAACAGTTTTCAAACATTGGCCCAGAAAATGTTCAGCTGTGAAATGATGATGGTTTTAGTTTTTGCAACAGATTAACCTACACCCTAATTCTCCAATTCCGTGTACGACATGAGTTGGGTAGGCTAGGGTACGACGGTTTTTAGTTCTTAGTGCTCAGCAGCTGAAAATGAGGGACGTTTCCAGGAAGTTTTGAACACAGTCGACAGATTATCAGTACAGTGCGCTAGACATTGAGCCACGCCGCCTCTTTGCTCAGTTTTTTTCTGTTTTTATGCCTTACAAGAACCTCAACATACACATGTATCGGTTCTTCCATGTTTTTACCGCTTTTGCATATGAAGGCACTACATATGCATCAGCATCCGCACCGCATGTCACGCGACTCAGTTGCAAAGGCGATCCGCCAACAATGTACTGCACGAAATTTTGGCTTTGTCAATTAAAGTCAGAAAAATTCGTTGTCAAGGAGCGAACGACGGTTTTCTAACATACCGCGCTCAGACAGGCTGAGTCCTGAGCAGGCAGTGCCCTAATAAGAGTAAAAGTCTGTTTTGTCTGAACTGGCATGATATTTAGTTGCTGTCTTCAAAAATACCGTTTCAGTTGCGGTAGCGCTTTTCTAGTATTATACCGCGCCTATTGGAACAAATGTTTGTTGTGTAATAAATTGACGTATGCTTAGGTCGCTGCTGCAACAGCGGAAGTGTTTTCGTACAAATTAGACGTGCTGATTTTCAAAGCTATAGTGATACCTAATTTCATTCTCATCGTGATATACTGATGTATACGTATCAGTAACTTGTTCAGGGTTTCTATAGGTAATAGCATATTGTATTTATATATTGAAATAAAACAAAACAAAAATGGTAAGTGTTTTATACGTTGCCGAAGATGCAAAGCAGAGCTACTTTTGAAACTTTGTATCGTGGTGTAGATATGCATGGACATAGTGTATATGTCGTAGGCCAATCTGTTATTCACGCCAAATACCTGTGGCCTAAGCCAAACTTCTATTACACAAAATAGCAGATTTGCCTAGGCCAATAGGTAATCCTGAATAGCAGATTGGCCTACGACATATATGTAACGTTAAGACATATGCATAGAAGTGCACATATTGCAGTGGAGAAAACTATATTGGTCGTGTGGTGTAATGGATATGTACACTTGTGTAGCGAGCGTTTGGTCCGAGGTTCAATTCACGCCGTCGCAGTATTTTTAAGAGAAATTATGGAGGAAACCACGTATTTCCGCAGTATAGCGGGGAAAGGGCGGTCCCGACCGAGCAGTTCTGACTGTTCCTTTACCTCTGATTTTTTTCTGGCTTGATTACACAACTCTAACTTAACAAACACACACCTACTATTTAAATAAAGCAGAAATAATTTATTTTAATCTGTAAAATATGACTTTTAATGACAACCATTGTTTATTATACACATTATGTTTTTAGCAAAGTTGTTTTTTTTCGCTTAATGATGGTTTCACCATTACCTGTATATTTAGGTGAATTTCACTGTCGACGAAATACGTAGTCTTATGGACCGGAAAAAGAATATTAGAAATATGTCAGTGATAGCGCATGTTGATCATGGCAAATCGACGCTTACTGATTCGTTAGTTTCAAAAGCAGGAATCATTGCGTCACAAAAAGCAGGAGAAACGCGGTTTACTGATACTCGAAAAGATGAACAAGAACGATGTATTACGATTAAATCTACGTTAGTGTTTCTATTTCAGCCATAAATATCCGGCAACATTTATTACCAGGGAGGGAATTAGAATTTTATTTTTTGCAGAACTCGATAGTTGGTCGCTCCCTAGCTGCAGCCCTGTTACAGATTTACTTCGAAATTGTAATGTGTTGTTCCATATGCGGTTCTAGTATAAACCCGATGTTTCCACTTAATTTTGCCGCCAGTACCTATTTTTCTCGCTTTGTTTACAGAATACAATTAAGTTCTCATTGCAATCACAGTTTAGTGCTTTTATTCAAGTTGGTAAAATGAAACACAATGCACGGTAACAAATTTGGTATATAATTGTTTAAATAAGACCACTTATTTTGTTCAGAGCTGGAATGAAATTTTACTGCTGCCGTATCCATTCGCGTTACGTAACATATTGCTTATGATTTTATAGGGCTATTTCAATGTTTTTTGAGTTACCGGAAAAAGACATTTCGTTTATCAAAGGCGAAGGTCAAATTGAATACGACGAGGAAGGCGGTAAAAAGATTGCACACCGCGGATTTTTGATAAATTTGATTGATTCGCCTGGCCACGTTGACTTCTCAAGCGAGGTTACTGCCGCTTTGCGTGTAACTGATGGGGCGCTTGTCGTTGTCGACTGCGTTAGTGGTATGTACTTAAATAAATCGTTTGGAAGTTTTGTCAAGACGCTGTTTTATATATATTTAGAGTTGCCTAGTGGACGAAATTTTTACCATTCCGGGGCCCAAGGTCCTGGGGCTAGTACCAACCGGGGTCAAATTTGAACACGCACGGATAACTGTCAACATAAGCTAGGCTAGGATATACGAAATACGTATATTGTGGCGAACACTGGGCATTGTGCAGTATGTACACCAAACTAAAGATGTACCGATACCAAAAACTTTGCCGATACCGATCTCGATTATTTTGAAATTTTGCCTATGCCGAACCGATGCAGATGCCGATGCCGATTCCAGCTTTAATAAACCATGCTTAATAAACATAGGATACTATGAAGACTTAAACTCTAGCCATTATAGAGGATTAAATTTTAATAACGGTTCTTTCAATTAATTTTTCAAACACAATCGCAAAAGGAATAACTGTTTTTCTGACCAGACAGACAGATATACGCCCAGAAATGAAACTCATAGCATTCCAACTGACTTTTATATGTGGAAATGCCGCAGGTATATTTGTGATGTTTGATAAACCTGTTTTTCTTTCAGGAGTGTGCGTGCAAACTGAAACTGTTTTACGACAAGCCATCGCTGAAAGAATTAAACCTATATTATTCATGAATAAAATGGACCGTGCGTTATTAGAATTGCAGGTACCTACTTATATACGTAAGCTGGAGAATAACGGCTCGTATGTATGTATACAGCAGTATTACCCTGGTTAATTTGTATAAGAGTTTAATATATTGCTACTTGTATGTATTACATTATCTGTTCAAGGAATACTGTTAACCTTTATTTTTCACAACAACGATAATAGAAACATTTAGCCAGTGATGGTCTTTAGTTTTTGCAAACTTATATAATTTTAAGCAAAGATGAACAGTGTATACTTTTAACGGTGATTCTGATTGATGGTCTAGGGATGTTGCGATGTATCGGCATCGGCACTGCAAAAAGTTGCCGATTGTTTGCCGATACTTGCACATAACAGTCTGTTGGAAAGCTATCAATTTCATTTCTGGCCACATATCAGTGTGTATGGTCAGGAAAACTGTTATGTCTCTTGCGTTTGTGTTTGAAAAAATTAGTTGAAATGAACCGTCCGTATAAAATTATAATGGTTTATGATGGTTAGGGTTTAAGTCTTCATATAATGATATAATGTAGCATTCTATATGTTTATTAAACATGGTGTACTAAAGTGGGAATCGGCATCGGCAAAAATTTTGGTATCGGCACATCTCTAGTCTTTAAACGTTCGTGATGGCTACCTATTTAGTTTAGTTGGAGAACATTCTCCTGTTAGTGAAACCGTATGGTTGTCTTGCAGCTTGGACAAGAAGAACTGTACCAAAATTTCCAACGAACTGTTGAAAATGTAAACGTGATCATAGCAACGTACGGCGATGAAGAAGGTCCAATGGGCAAAATTTTTGTTAGTAAAACAGTTTGTCATGTTTATATACGTACGTATATATTCTATATTTCACAAGAACAGAATTTTTGAAAAGTTCAGATCTTGCAGCTTACTAGCTAGTTTCATTGTGTCACCGTTTGTGGTGTTAGAACGTTTATTAATGAATAACCTGACTCAGAAATTTTGAAACAAACTGAAAAACTCGAACATAGAACGCTTGAAATGAGTAACATATATACTAACCACATACCGAACAACGATGGTGATGCCTTATGTTTATATATGTATTAGATTTCAGGTGGATCCGTCGTACGGAAACGTAGGCTTTGGATCTGGCCTGCACGGGTGGGCATTTACTCTCAAACAATTCGCCGAAATGTATGCTGACAAGTTTGGTGTTCAGGTAACTTTGCATTGGTATGAAAAATACCCGGGGTTGGGGCCTAACCGTGCGTCAGTTTCTATATACGATTCTTAATTGACTCGCATGAAAAACAATCTTTATCTTGCTGGGTTTTCGTTTGAAATGAAAATCACCTGAAATGACTGCACACTGTATTTTTTTATTTTCTCACTGTTAGTTACCATATACGTATTACATACGTATATATATCGTAGTTCATGTGGATAGTTATCTTTACGTGTTCGAACATGGTTCAGTCCCGGCACCGGTTAAAATTCCGCCCCTGGTGCAGGGATGGGAGTCTCAGTATTTGGCAGATGTCGGTCTCGTTTTTTTGAGTCTCGTTGTTTAGGAACCATGACCAGATGTGGAATATTCAACTAATGTATGATTTTAGTGGTGAAGTAATTGATTACTGATAAATAAAATTTCTTTGTGAAATTATGAAATTTTATAGTTGTGCAATAATTATGAGCAGATATTCGGAAAAATACACAAAAAAACAATAAAAACCATAAAAACTAAGAAAGACACAAAAAACTACGAAAAAAGCACTGCAATAACTTTTTGAAAATATTAAATTTTTTTCGGTGATGATCAAAAATTGACCGAGACCGAGACTTTTCTTGGTCGGTCTCGGTTTTAACCGAGGCCGCCTATCCTACATCCTTGCCCCGGTGCAACTCTTATTGGTACAGCGTGATTTATGAGCAGTACCAGAGAGTTATTTCAAGCAGGGTGCAACCGGAATTCCGGTTCTGGTTCCGGCATTTTTTCACCTTCCGGTTCCGGTAAATTTTTACCGGATTTAAAAATTCCGGTGTTATAATTTGGCCGTTTTTTTAACTTTGCTAATCTTTAAGAATCTCTTTTGAAAGCCACTTGTATTCCGAATATAAGCCATTAATGGTGGATTTCACTTCAGTCGACGACGAAAATCTAAAATACAACAAATAAAATAAATATCTATGTTCGACTAAGGTTATTTCACAAATAATAGAGCAAAAATAAGATTTTTTGTTGAAATGCATTTTTCACTTTCCAGTTCCGGTAAAATTTTCAAATTCCGGTTCCGGTAATTTGTAATTCCGGTTGCACCCTGATTTCAAGGTCAAGTAACATGTAGTATTATAACAGATGCTGTATTTCAGGTTGACAAATTAATGAAGAATCTATGGGGCGAACGTTTTTTCAACCCTAAAACGAAAAAATGGACTAATTCACCAAGTGAAGGTGGCAAACGAGGCTTCAATCAATTTGTTTTAGATCCGATTTACAAAGTACGTTAGCTAATTTTAGGATGAAACTTTGTCCTACACACAATTGATTTATAAAAGCTCCAACATGTTTAGTCTTGTTGCATGTGTGAAAACGCGTTGGCATTTTGCTAGTGGTAGCCCCATGCGTTTGAAATTTACTTATAAAAACGGAAAGACAAACACCATAAGTTATCATCGCCTCTAAACTTCGAAAAAGGAAATCTATGCTAAAGTACATTAGAAAAATCCTGACTAAAATATCAAACTTTAGCATGTGTTTCATCTCGGGAACTTTCTAAAAAGACCGCACAAAAACTAATAACATTCTTTTTACTGCTTTGTCATTTCCGGCCAGGCACGGCGAGAAATCGAGGTTTACGAAAAGAAACGCTCCATGTAAACACACAAAAACCTGTATTGCTGTATTCATACTTAAACATAAAAAGAGCACACTTTCAGCGAAATAGCAGTTTAGTTTGTAAAGATATATTCATTCATCCACCATCAAGATTAGTTTCTATTAGAGGATCTCTGAAAGAGGTTTTTCAGTTCGTGACCAAAGAATAGTTTTTGATTGTAGTCCCTTCCATAAGTTTTGGTCGAAAAAATTTTCTGATTCGATAAACTTCAATACTTTCAACCCTGTTCACAGAAAGCTATGTTGAACAAGATAGTTTTTTAATTTGAACATCTTGTCATGTGTGTATTTTTAGGTATTTGATGTAGTCATGAATGTTAAACGTGAGGAGACAGCAAAATTAATTGAGAAAATCGGTGTCAAACTTGCATCTGAAGAAAAAGAGTTGGAAGGCAAGCCGCTGATGAAGGTTAGCAGCCGGCACCGGACTTGAGATAATGTGTTTTGTGTGTTGTGTAAATTTTGCAATTGTGGGTATAAAATTTGTTCATCTTACTCTTAAACTTCTGATGTTGGAAAAATTTTAAGTGTGGTACAAAATGTTTTTAGTTTTAGGTTCTAATCGCCCTGGAAATTTAGTAAAGAAACATGTTTGGTATTGAAAAAATTAGTCTCACTCGTTTGAATTCTTGTCTATTTTTGTTTTTAGTGTTTGCTGCGAAAATGGTTACCTGCTGGCGATACACTATTGCAGATGATCTGCATATACCTTCCATCGCCGTTCTCCGCTCAAAAGTATCGTATGGAAATGTTGTACGAGGGCCCACATGACGACGAAGCCGCTATTGGTAACTTATTCAGTGTTTGTGAAGGGGTTATGGTATTGGTTACTTATTCAAAATTATCAAACCATTCTATTCCATGCTTCCTTACTTGAGGTGTTTTGAATTTCTCCTGCTGAACTTCTCTAGGTGTAAAATCGCAGTGAAATGTTTTTGTATATATAGTTTAATTTAAATTCTTCATTCAAGCAATCAAGAACTGCGATCCAAATGGACCACTCATGATGTACGTCAGCAAAATGGTGCCAACGTCGGATAAAGGTCGATTTTACGCTTTCGGGCGAGTATTTTCGGGCAAGGTGTCGACCGGACAGAAATGCCGCATTCAAGGACCTAACTTTATACCAGGCACTAAAACAGATTTGTTTGAAAAATCGATTCAACGGTTAGTCATTATTGTGATTGGCATGTTTTGCTTGTTGCAGTTTTTGCGCTTTAGCTATATACTTCAAACTTCCGACACCGTTTCCATCGTATGTACCTATTAATTAGTATGTAAAATCGTCGTAATATATATTATAGGTGAACATTTTATAAAATTTCCGTTTTGCCTATTTCTCATTTGTAAGCAATGATTTTAGGATGTACACTGACCAAGCTGTGTATCTCGCTCTGGTGTGTCTATGCTTTGTGTAATTCTCTCGTGTAGAATGTTATAGAACCATACTCATGATGGGACGCTACGTCGAAGCGATTGAAGATGTACCTTGTGGCAATATTTGTGGTCTTGTAGGTGTTGATCAATTCTTAGTAAAGTCCGGCACGATCACAACGTACAAGGATGCTCATAATTTAAAGGTAGATTCGTATCGGAATGAAACATTGCTTAATTTAGTTCCAGTTTCAGTGTAATATGGCTTGAGCGAATTTTTAGCTATTTCATTATCAACTTTTACAAAGACACATCTGAAACAGCTTATGAACAAAATTGAACTAACTACGAAAACAATCCTTTCGAAATAACAATTTTTTTACACAGAGATTCCAACATTTGACTGATTGTGAATAATTTTACCACAAAACCGTAACAAATCCGGTTCCTGCATCTTTGAATCCAGGAACAGGAACAAGAATAGAATTTTTGGAGGAATTCCGGCTTAATAGTAATTCCAATGGAACGCTGGAGCGAACTTATACATTTTTACAGGTTATGAAATTCAGTGTTAGTCCTGTTGTTCGCGTTGCTGTGGAGCCTCAAAATCCTGGTGAACTGCCAAAACTGGTTGAAGGTCTTAAGCGATTGGCCAAGTCGGATCCTATGGTGCAGGTTAGAATCGACATTCTTTATTTGCCAATTCACCGAAGTCGCGTTGATTCTACTTCAAATATGCGAGCTGATACATCAATGTTGCAAATGTTTTTGCATTACATACATTTTTGATAGCTAGTCTTTTTCGGTGTGCGTTTTATAAATCCTACAAGCATATCCCATTCCGTGCATTGCATACTGTTTCAACATTAATATAGAAAGATTGTTAAAATTTCGGCACGTATGTTTAGTCAACTTGTGCTTAATGTATTTGAGGTACATACGATATTGTTATAAAACTTGCCACCGTTTTGTGATCATTTAGTGCATCTTTGAAGAATCTGGCGAGCATATTATCGCTGGCGCTGGAGAGCTTCACTTGGAAATTTGCTTAAAAGATTTAGAAGAAGATCATGCGTGTATCCCGTTGAAGAAATCCGAACCTGTCGTATCATATCGTGAATCTGTGTCAGAGGAGTCTAATATAATGTGTTTATCAAAGTCGCCTAATAAACACAATCGACTTTTCATGAAAGCAGTGCCGATGCCCGACGGATTAGCAGAGGACATTGACAGTGTAAGCTAATTTAATTTTAGGCATTTAACCAAGCTTTCCCAAATGTGGTTTTTGAACCTTAACTTCCAGGGTGAAAATACTATTTTAATTCCGGATAGATTTTTGATTCTAAAAAAGTGCTGCTGATTCGATTAGAAGTTAAACCTAATTAGAAGCTCATTCTTGAGTGGTAATTTGCATAATTGAGCGAAGCGAAACTCCGAGCAAAGCTCGGAGTTTCGCGAAGCTTTTTATGTTTTGTACATGGGGGTCGAAAGGTGGATTTCCGTCCGTCCGTCTGTCCGTCCGAAAGAATCTCAGGAACGGCTGAACCGATTTTGATAAATTTTTTTGTTTGAAAGTCAATTATCCTGGGGTGTTAACCTCGCATTGGGGTTTTAAAATTTAAAGCCGTTTATTAGCTACAGGCTAATTTGCATACTTAATTAAGCCTAAATTAGGACTTTCCACAATATTTCGCTAATTATTACAGTTAGAAGCAATCTAATTATAGCATTAAAGGTTTTTTGGGTGCGAGAAATCTGCCTAGACTGTTTACAAACCTCCAAAACCGATACTTGAGCAGTTAGCTAATACACTAGTTATTAAGGTCGAAAGCAATATAATTTCAGCACTAAAGGGTTTTTAGGTGCGAGGAATTTGAATAAATTGTTTCCAAACATCCAAAACCGATAATTGAATAGTTAGCTAATTTGCATATTAGCTTAATTGACAAGACAAAATTAGGACTTTAAATTATTTCAATAATTATCGGTTTACTGAAGGCTTTTTGGTGCGAGCAATCTGAATAATTTGTGTACAAACCTCCGAAACCGATAATCGAATAGTTAGCTAATAGCTAATTTGCATATTAGCTTAATTGACAAGACAAAATTAGGACTTTAAATTATTTCAATAATTATTACGGTTTACTGAAGGTTTTTTGGTGCGAGAAATCTGAATAATTTGTTTACAAACGTCTAAAACCGATAATTGAGCAGTTAGCTAATAGATAATTTGCATATAAGCATACTTGATAAGCCTAAATTAGGCGATTTTACAATGTTTCACTAATTATTAGGGTTACAAGCAATCTAATTTCAGCAATAATGGATTTTCGGGTACGAAGAATCTGAATAAATTGTCTACAAACCTTTAAAAGCGATTATCGAATAGTTAGCTAATAGCTAATTTGCATATTTACTTAATTGACGAGAAAAAATTATGACATTTTAAATTATTTCAATAATTATTAGGGTGGCTGAAGAGTTCTTGGGTGCGAGGAATTTTAGGAAATTGTTTAAAAACCTCCAAAATCGATAAATGAATAGTTAGCTAATAACTAATTTGCATATTGCCTTAATTGCTTACGTGCGTTCGAGCTTCGATCAATAAATGTAGTCCCACTACGACTGGTTATATGTTGCGTAAATTTCTGGTTGTATGTTGCTTAAACTAGTTATGTATCTATTGCAGTATAACATTCTTCCAGGGTGAATTGGGCGCACGAGACGATCCTAAAGTTCGAGGCAAAGTTTTGGCGGAAAAATACGAGTACGATGTCACAGAAGCTCGCAAAATATGGACGTTTGGTCCTGATGGAACCGGGCCCAACATTTTAGTTGATTGCACAAAAGGTGTACAATACCTGAACGAAATTAAAGATTCTGTTGTTGCCGGCTTCCAGTGGGCAACAAAAGAGGTAACGCGTTTGTTATCGTAAACTGTTTCAGATACGAGACATTTTAAAAAAATTTCGGCGCTTTAGATTTTAGCTGGTTTTTCAAAAAACCTAGTCAACGCGAAAAAAAAATTTTCTCGCTTGTAATAGGTATTGTTAACTTGTCGGTTTTGTTTAGGGCGTGTTATGCGAGGAAAATTGTCGTGGTATTCGTTTTAATATACACGATGTGACTTTGCATGCGGATGCGATACATCGTGGCGGTGGTCAAATTATTCCTACAACACGGCGTGTATTGTATGCATGCATGCTCACTGCTGCTCCGCGCTTGTTGGAACCAGTTTACCTGGTCGAGATTCAGTGTCCTGAGGTGAGCTAATCAGGAATGGGCTTTGGTTCACTAATTACTCAGCCATTTGTTCGTTGAAAAGCACTCAGTATAAGTGCCATATTCATTACAAAGTATCTACAGCTGGTCATTTTTCACTCCTATCTCTGACAAAATTTGCAGAAGTTAATAACATTATACTGTTTTGGTAAGTTTTGCAGGCAGCAGTTGGTGGCATCTATGGTGTGTTGAATCGTCGCCGTGGTCACGTATTCGAAGAAGCACAAGTGCCAGGAACACCTATGTTCGTCGTGAAAGCGTATTTACCCGTCAATGAATCATTCGGTAAGATAATAGTCGTGTTAGGAAATATTTTAAATTTTGCGGAAGCTACAGTCGTGTTATCTACAAAGAATTGATTACATTCAAATGCTGGCGCCAAATGTAGTAGCGCATGACATGGCGTTGCTTTATCAAGCAATATATATGGTTGGCTTTTTTATGGTCAGTTATCGTAAAGAGTAAAGTTATCTAATAAAATTGCTCCCCGTTTTTAAAATAGGCAGTCATGTCTGTCGCTATCATTGTTCAAAATTTGCTTTAATATTTCTATTACTGTTTGTGTAATACTATTCAGGTTTCACTGCTGATCTGCGCAGCAACACTGGTGGTCAAGCTTTCCCACAGTGCGTTTTTGACCATTGGCAAATATTACCGGGAGATCCGTTTGAAGCGTCAACGAAACCCGGTCAAGTTGTTACGGAGACAAGGAAGCGTAAAGGTTTGAAAGAAGGCATCCCTGATTTAGCGAACTTTTTAGACAAACTTTAAAAACCTGCGTAGCAATATTTTTGTTATGTTGTAGCTATGAATATCGCTGAACGCCGCAATACCTACTGTTTGCTATAATGGTTTATAGTAATGGTTGATTTTATTGTTTTAATCATGATTCATGGTATAAAACCGATGTTTAAGTTTGTAAGATGGCAAAGTATAATCAAAGAACAACTGTGGTTGTTATTATGCGTCTAGTAAACATGGAACTACATATGTTAAAGCCGTTTTATGCATAATTTTGTTGTACGAAAAACTTGCTTCCTCCATTGGGTCTGGAATATATTGTTTTGTTATTTAATTTTGATTGTGGTATAAAGACTATATAAAATAAACGTTTCCTGAAGTGTGACGGAACCAAGAGTGTTATTCCCAACAATATTGGACTTCCTAGGCACCAAAGGTTGCTGTTCTTTTCAGAATAAAAACATTAGATGACTGAGTGAGTTAAAAAGTAAAGATATTACTGATTATGTTATGTTTTCCACAGTATTCGACTTAATATCGATACAACAGATGGGGGCACATATCCGTAAACTATTTAACGTGATTTATAACTAATTTGGAAGTAAAAATAACAGAAATTCCGCTGT
Organism: Enoplolaimus lenunculus; assembly: GCA_030248215.1. Taxonomy (NCBI): domain Eukaryota; kingdom Metazoa; phylum Nematoda; class Enoplea; order Enoplida; family Thoracostomopsidae; genus Enoplolaimus; species Enoplolaimus lenunculus. The sequence goes on from JASANG010001604.1 coordinate 181,485, forward strand.
TTCTATAACGGAAGCGGACACGGATTTTTACTGGAAACGGATATCCGGTTATACCTTGCCTGTTGGTTCACTGCTAAAGGGAAGCGGGCCCCCTTACCAAAAGCCCCCATCTAAAATTTTCAATCCTGTTCGGCACCTCCTGCTTAAGATTTCACCCCCGGTTAACGATCTTACGTTTCGCAAATTTCCGTGCACAATTCAGTGCATATATTTGATTTCTGTCCGTTATTTACATGCAATAGCAAACTACGCAACAATGTTTTTGACGATGTGCTTATTAGTGGGGTAGCTGAACACTGACTGATGCAAATGGAACTTTATTGACAATTCCGCAACCTCCCATTCAGAAATTCGCAACTCGGTTTCGGGTTGATGCCCAGGCTTCGTTGTCCTGCATAGAGCTGCACGTTGCCCGCAGGTAAACTGGCCCAGGTAAGAAAATTTTGATGCGGGTATACCCGCGGGTCAAATATTTCAAAGTACGGGTAAAAATTTGTTAATCTTTGCCCATTTACAATTTTCTTACGAAACTTGAAACCAAATAATGTGGAAAACTTGAATTTTTAAACTGTTCTTACTGTAGGAGTCAAAAGTAAGTAGCGAGTATTAACATCAATGCACTGTAAAATTACACAATTGTATTGAACGCACATTAACACAAGACTGCAGTTTTGGAGCGTTTTTATAAGTGTTCATGACACCACTGTCTTTTCCTAGAGGTGTCCACTGACACCCCAGACGCTATGGTTTCCAACTACATCAACGCCATACATCACCGTTCGTCGCAATCTGTCACCGTCATCACCGTGCGGTATTGCAGGCGAATTGCTCGCGTTCGATACAACACGGTGACGGACAATACCGTTCGGTGACGTAAAATGACATTCGGTGACGGACGGCGACGTATAGCGGTAGATAGCGCCAAACAACAAGTAGTGCCACCCTTATTTTGAATAATTAATTCTCAACGGTGTAAAAACGAACCATTAGAATTTCACATAACACACTGTTATAATCACTTTTCCCGTTTATCGTACCACTTCAAACAAGACAACATTAGTTTCTGTGTTTCCGAACAAATTTTTCATTGCCGTACTATTGAATGCGTAATTTATGGAACATATTGCGCAATGCTACAATGATTAACACAACTCAAATGACACCAGCAAATGCTACTTTAGTTACTACACAACCATCATCGCCTAGCCCTTTACGCTCGTGTGTCTGCAGTAACGCTGTTGATCAGACTGGCGATTTCTGTTGCGTACCACCTCCGACAAAAATATCTAAACCAGCTTGCTCTACTGATTCCACTCACGAAATGCCCAGAGCTACTGAACAACAACCATGGAGCTTGCAATTTAAAATTGTGGCACAATGCTCGACTACAAAGGCACGCACTGGTGTGATGCGATTGCCGCATGCAGACGTTAAAACTCCAGTTTTCATGCCAGTTGGCACACAGGGAACGCTGAAAGGGATGTTACCTGAACAGGTATCTTGTTGATAATGAAATACACCATACGAATATTAATGATCAAGTACATTGAAAATATGAGTATTACTTTTTTTAAAAATACTCTTTTCAAAAGTTTACGAACAAGGAATGGAATTTTTGGCAACACATAACAGAGTTAAACACGCGTTCTTGCAAATCGGTCCCGTTTTCTGCATTACTAGATGATGCGTGTTGTTATAGCCAGAAGAGCTCGGATGTCGCATTTTGTTAGGCAACACATATCATCTTGGACATCGACCGGTAAGGAGAACTTATTGTTTTTGTGTTGTAACGTTAGTTTAAATTAAATACAGTTCTAAAATTTAAAAATAGCAGTTTAATGCCATTCTTGTAGCTTTCTTTGTCATTGCGTGTCTTTACTACAGTGAATCAATTTGGGAATTGTGATGAATTGGTGATATACGTTATGGTTTCATGCTGCACTATTTCAGTTATTCAGATTGAAAATAGTCGAAAAAAAATAACATTGTTTCAAGGGTTTTCGTTTGAAGTTTTATTGAGGTGTTCATACAAGTTAAAACTGCTCGTTACAAAAATTGTGCATTGTACATCGATTTTGGCAATAATATTTACTAGTCAACATTGTTGCAATGTTTGCAAGCAACAACAGCGTAGTTTTCGCAAAAAGGCCACAACGGAAATGCAACTTTTAAATCGGCTAGAGCAATACATAGACAAAATCTATCGAATCCTCTATTTAGACCTATTAACAATGTTTATTAATCATACCCATTACGTCACCAAGTTACTCCAAATTACTCGGTTTGTGGTTCCTGGAGTAGTGTTTGAACTATGTCCTTGGCCCACATTCTCAAATGCATATAGCACCTATCACCAGTTAGTAATAGGTTTTCAAACTTAACGAACGGCTGCAATTGCAGACATCAAAATTTGTACAGAAGCAGACTAAATTGAATGCAATTAATGTGCTCTGAATTCCAAAGCTCACCATTCCTTGGTTCAAATGTTACACGACCTATCACCAACTGGTGATAGGTGCTACACACATTTGAGAATACTGGTTCTTAAGACAACAACATATTTACAGGGTTACAAAATCGTTCAAAAAGCTGGTGGCTTGCATAAGTTTATGAATTGGAATAATGCGATATTAACTGTAAGTAAAATTAGATTAATCGTAAAACTTACATTAATGTAGTGAAGTTTTTGTGATTTGCTCATTTGGACGGAACAAATGACTTAACTCATAAAGAGTTACGTCATATGTGCATATGGTACAATACAAATTAACCTGTCGTGTTTTAAGAGTATATAAGTTAGAGTTTCGGTATACTTGTCGTGTGGCGTCGTCCGGTGCCAAAAGCTCAAGCAGTGTATCAACAAAAAAATTTTGTTTACAAATTGTTACGTTTTGCAGTGCGACAATTCATGTGCGTAATAATACGGTGCGAACGGGACGCCGAAAGGAACCGGACGATGCCAGACGGCATTAAAATAGTCAACAATTTTATGTTTCATTGTTACACGATAAATTGTACTGGGTTGAATGTAGGATGAAAGTGGGACAGCCTGAATTCGCCCCACCTTGGTGTGCCCAACGAGCGGTGTGTTCCAGCACCCCCACACTATTACTTATTCAGCGCAGTTTTGAACTAAATTCGGCAATCGGTGAGTAGAAAATTTTGATAAACGATGAAAGTTTTAGATGTTCAGTGTGGCGAAAAAGCGTTTCAATTTACTTTTTTGAGCTAAAAATTGCAAAACCGAGAGAAATTCAGCTTTCGAATTTTGCTCTGTTTTGCCAGCCAATTCCGTGCCCGCGAATCGTTTTCTTCAGGACAGCGGCGGATTTCAAATGGTTTCGTTGTCCGAATTGATGTCAGTGACTGAAGAAGGTGTCACGTTCAAATCGCCACATACCGGAGAACCGACATTGCTGACACCGGAACACTCGATCGAAATTCAAAATGCACTGGGGGCTGACATTATCATGCAGTTGGATGATGTTGTACATTCATCAACAACAGGCCCTCGCGTTGAGGAAGCAATGGAACGGTATATATCCAGAGCTGTGTAGCTAGGATTTTATTTCAAGAGAATTGTCAGCGAGAAATTTTTAGACCTGTAGAATCTAGGATGTTGTTCTGAAGTAAGTTGAAATGGGCTTTTTGACTCTCCAGAATTTTCGGGGGATATTCTTATATTTCCATTGGTATACGCTCGTGTATTTATTGGACTGGGTTTTGTCTGAAATGGAACCAGAAAGAAAAATAATGAGTTGAAAGGTGTCACATCGCTAACAATTGTGTAGATTAGAAAAATTTCTTTGTACTCAGTAGATTGTGGACCGGTTCATTTGAATCTATCGCAACCTGGTATTTGGTGTTTTCGTTAATAACGCGTCTTCGGGTATTGGTGCTGAATTAAATTTTGCAAACAATCTTAACAGTTAAGTTAATTTTTAATATTTTGTAGACATTTGGCTTGAAAATACGTCAACCAAAAAATTTTCAGGCTAATTTTTATTATTTTGTGTAAATCTGACTTTGAACAATCTATTTTCAGCTCTATCAGATGGTTAGATCGATGTGTGGCAGCGCACAAACGCAAACAAGATCAAAATTTGTTTCCAATTATTCAAGGAGGTTTAAGTGTGGTACTTAGGAAGCGCTGTTTACGCGGTGAGAGCATACTAATGTTACGGTCGCAATCAAAACTTTGATTTGAAATTTTTTGCCTAAATTAAGAGGCTCGGAGAAATATGACTATAAAAACTGTGGACAAAATTACCAATAGCTTGAAATATTTCTGCTTTATAGCGTCAGCGTAGTGACGGTGTTTTGCATTTCAATTTCTAAAATTTATATACACGGTGTTTTTATGTTTAGCATTCGAAAGTTAAAAATGTTTAAAACGTATATTCGTTATTGGTGTAAAAGCGATCTTATACACTGGTGAGTTTCATGCCACTGGCGTCATTACCTTATTATATTCGTTTGAATTGTTAGTGTTGAGCATTTGGACGCTACGATGCGAATTAAACTATGAGTTGAAGTTGTATGCTGTACCAATTAAGTCTAGACGAATCAGAATGTGCAAGATTTTAGAAATGACAAAGCGAGACGTGCCCGGATTTGCCATTGGCGGTCTTAGCGGAGGTGAATCAAAGTCAGATTTTTGGCAAATGGTTAACGTATCAACTGATTATTTACCCGTTGATAAGCCGCGATATCTTATGGGTGTAGGGTGAGTGATGGACAGAAACGCGTGTTTTAGCTCTAGAGAATGTAATTTTAAAAATTTATGCTGTTAACTGAACTATGGAATGCTATTGGCATTGGGTAACTCGCAACAGTCTGATTCAATTCACTCTGTCGTATCGGAGCTTTGCCAGGTTTTGTTTTTGAAATGTAGTAATCAGCCGAACGACAATTCCGCAGTCCGGGGCGGATCATGACCTAACTGCTGCCTGTTTTGATTCTAAAATTTTATGATTGAAACATTTGTCAATGGCCTCTCGGTCTCGCGGGCCCTGAGGCCGGGGCCTCACTGGCTTAGGCTATGATCCACCCCTGTCCACAGCCAGCAATATTTTATAAGTTTTGTTTTGATGCGGTTAGTTGTGATTGTAATTTTTTGCAACAAATATTTTGGTCATGACTTTTAAATTAGGTTTGCTCTTGATCTGGTTGTATGTTCTGCGTTGGGCGTTGATATGTTTGATTGTGTATTTCCAACTCGAACCGCGGTAAGCGACGCAAGCTTTATGATTAAATGAAGTTTTTTTCTAATTCTAAATCGGAACGTTTTAACCTGCGTAGTTAATTTTATTAGGGCCATGGTGGGATTTCACATAATTCACAAATGGAGCTAAAACACTGTAGGCGGGTCAAAATTTTTCTGCGGTGGCTGCACCCCTTTGTTTCCTGTCTGGCCGTGTACTTGTTTTTTGCATTCGTGTTTTCAGTAGTCGCTCAGTAATTTTAGCGATTTGGCCGTACAGTGGCTAAAAAATTTTAGCGGAAAGGCCAAACTTTTTTCGGACCCTAATCCCAACTGGATCTCCTTGTAGCTGCGCCGACACACGTGCTTTTTATTTGTGTTTTGAATCACTTTGTTTGATTTTAGCGATTTGGCTGTGCGCTTGTTCGTGGCGGACAGTTGCCGTTACGCAACGCGAAATACAAAAACGATTTCAGTCCAATTGATTGTGATTGTCCCTGTTCAACCTGTGCAACATATTCGCGAAGCTTTTTGAACAGTATTATAACGCACGAGACTGTTGCGTGTCATTTGATCACTGTGCATAACTTGTCATTTATGGTAAGTTTTGTTAACAGCGACTCTATGAAACCAATATCGTTATTTGTCTTAGTCCGACGCAGGGTACAAACAAAAGTTGACGCGATGAATTGTCCGCTGGGAGAAATGGGTCCTGTGACACCGGCACTTATGGACTTCCTGCCATATCTTATGGGTAAGTCTGTGCTAATTTTAAACGTATACCATTTTTTGCCAAACTTGTACTTAGTATCGTTTTCAGTTTCGATTAATGCAATCAATTCAAAATGCAATTGTTGAGGATCAGTTTCCAGCGTTTGTCCGAAAGTTTATGAAAGAATATTTTCCGGACGATTGCTATCCAGATTGGGTGATTGACGCATTGAAAGCGGTCAACGTTGAACTTTGAAATATTAACAAAATTATGACGCTGTTACGGAAGCGATACCATGATGGAGTTTGGCTGTGTGTTTTTCAAAATTCGCCGTGGAATGTGAAGTTCCATAGACGATGCATTGCGCAGATCACAACTCTGTATTACTTGGCAAAATGTTGGTTCTATGAAATCAGTGCATCTGTGAAATATATTAACTGGTACAGATCACTGGCACTACAAGGTCACGCCGCTCGAAAACAAATTTGTGCTAGACATCAATCCTTGCAGATATATTCACTTGGTGAAAATGCTATACAAGGAAATATTTGCTCCAGTGTATCTGACTGTTCCGTATTGAAAGCGGTCAACGTTGAACTTTGAAATATTAACGAAACTTTGACGCTGTTACGGAAGTGATACCATGATGGAGTTTGGCTGTGTGTTTTTCAAAATTCGCCGTGGAATGTGAAGTTCCATAGACGATGCATTGCGCAGATCACAACTCTGTATTACTTGGCAAAATGTTGGTTCTATGAAATCAGTGCATCTGTGAAATATATTAACTGGTACAGATCACTGGCACTACAAGGTCACGCCGCTCGAAAACAAATTTGTGCTAGACATCAATCCTTGCAGATATATTCACTTGGTGAAAATGCTATACAAGGAAATATTTGCTCCAGTGTATCTGACTGTTCCGTTTGGGTTTTTTGTAACGATTGTCTTGTAATTTGTGTTTAATGTGGATTGTTAGCATGAAACAAATATTTTTATGCAGCAAAACATTTCACTTTATACACGTTCTCCCTTGCTGGCTTAGGTTCCTTTTACAAGGGTAGGTTTAGGCTTAGGCACAGTTTGAAGTTTGGGAAAATGGTTATGCAAACTTAAGCCGTTCCTTGAGCCTAAGCGTTAATTTTAAATGTACGGGTGAAAGTGTACCAGAACCAATTCGTCATTGTTGACATAGCTGAAAAATAGCATGATTCCTTTGGATTTTTAGTTTACTTGCTCATCGGGGTATGAATGTATTGTAAATAATATACGTTTGCAACATTGTTTTATTTATGTATATGTTATGAAGTCTTGATCACTTTTCCCCGCATTTGCGCTGTAACCCTTTCTCTCATGAATTTATATTTCACGCATAATAATTTATGCAACTGTTTCAAGTTTCTAATGGTGTAAATACTAAAAAAGCCAAGCCAAAAGTTTACTGAGAGTTATTAATATAAATCAACTTGAAGAATCCAGCAAATGGATTTCGTATCAAAAATGTTCAGTGCAAAACGACATTTGAATTGACGCTACTAGCTTTGTTAATTGTTAGAGTATGTCCTTGGTTTATTCTGATTGTTGCTCTCAAAGTCTTATGATATTCGTTTAACAAAATAACATAGGTACAATAATTCAAAATGCAATTTAAATCTTTTAACAAAACTTAGGAAAAAGCCTGTTTAAGCCTAAACTTAAGCTTAAGTATTTGATTAAGCGTTAAGTTTGAATGTCAAGGAAACGGAAAAAGGTTTTAATAATATATGTTATTGTGTAAATATTGTTAATCTAACATCGCGATGCGTGTATCAACATATGTGAAGTAGAACAAAATAAAAGAATGGTTAGCGGAAAACTTCAGCAAAGAGTAAAAATTGGTGTTGTTTCTGAAAAATACTTTAAAAGAGAGAAGATATTGTATTAAGCGGATATTGTTTTTGGGTTTTCGGTAACAATTTTATCTCGCAACAAATGGACTTTTTGTGTCATAAATCGTAAATTTACTCATTTAAAGCTTAAATATTACTGTTCCGCGCCAAAATAAACTAAACCGATTGACTTTAGGGAGATAACGGCAAACCTTATGAATTATTGTTAAAGTTCATTAAGCTCAGTTACTTTACACTTGGAACGGCTGGCCGTTATTATTGTTTTTATTATGCAACTCGGATGGAAAAACATTGGTATATTAATATGTTTTGAGTTTAGTCATATTTGCAATGATTTCTATTTTCTAGTATTGCAACTCCACAGTTGTTCCTCTTTGTTAATAACTTTGTGAAATTTAGAAAAAGTATTAAAGTGAAAATTTGTTTCTGTTGCTCAAAAGGAAGGTTGACATTGTATGGATACGCAACAGAAAACGGAAGCTAATGTTTTCTCGGGACGGTTAATGTCATTGTTTTGTGCTTGCGATATCAATATTTATTTGTTACTCATGTCATTGCTGTTTACATACAGTAAACTATTTCATAAAATTTTTCGAGCTTATAGGTATATGCCAGGGTGCAACCAGAAATCTGCCTCCGGCTTCGGTAGAAAATCGGCCTCCGGCCTGCTCCGGTTAAATTTTTGCCGGAGGTTCCGGCAATTTCGGTAGTAAAATTTTTCACAATTTTGCAAAATTTACCTGTTTAGCGTATTTCGTTTTACTTTGGTTACAATTTTCAGGGAAGAGTTTTCGAAAATTTCGCAGAAAAATAGCGTGATACTAAATAACCTTTTAACAACAGTTTGCAGATATTGGCTAAAATTAGCTATTAACCATCATTTTTACTACCTAATATCGCCTCACCTCCGACTCCGGCAAGTTTCGTTGAGCTTCTGCTCCGGTATTTTCACCTCCGGTTGCACCCTGGATGCGACATTCCATGTGTTGGCGCAATTTTTGCTCGCAAAATTTTCCCCCGAAAAATTGTGTTTATGGAGTTTACAGCATAAGTTTCACCCCACGGAAAAAGTACGGTTTTGTAATATTTCTACTTTACCAGAAAACCAAGTTGAAGTCTTGTGCGAAAGTATTTCCTACATTAATTTTCTATGGAAACTTGGTATATATTTCTGCACCTCGCATACAAATGGGAACATTATGTCGAATATCGTATGATACTGAGGTGCAAAAGGTGACTAGACATAATTATAGGAGACAACTGCGTATTTTTGAATATGATATGAGCTTCGGAAAACGACAAAATGTTTTACTCAATAGTGTAAGGACAAAACATGTCCCACGATGCTCCGGATATAACGCAATCGCATAACCCATATAAGTTGGGTAGATTATCACTCAGAGTTGAGTTGATTCCGGGTGAGATGATTAATTCGTTTTGAATGAATAGAATCGTTTCTCAAAATTGAGTTCTAATAATCCTAACTCTGACTGAGGGATTCAATTCCGTCTGCGTTGTTTCTGCCCCATTCATGATTGTTTTATGTCACAGAATTCTATTTACTACAACTCTTGCACGAAGTGAGGCGCATTGGTGCGTTTTTCTCAAAGAATACAAATCTGTGCGCAGTCGCTATAACATAATGGTTTGTGAAACTATTTTAATATTAATCCTTGGGTTGGATTTTTGACTTTTTAAACATATATACTTCAATCGCTGAACGAAATTTACTAAAATAATTATACAATACGTTTTTGTGTTCGTTTTTCCAAATCTGTTGCGGTACCCAAAAGTTGCCACCGGCTCAAGTTAAATACGTTTGCCTTTTATCACAAAGAATTGTGTTTTCGAAACACAGTAAAACGAGCTAATGTGGGAATTTGAAACTATAACAAAGTCATTGTAACGGTTTTTTGTGACTTTTTCGGACAAGATGTATTTCGTTCTATTTATTAATATTTTCATACTTGACTCGAAAGCTTATGCATGTTAGCCATATACTCTTGCCACTCTTGGTATTATCATACATTTACATTTACACAAATGTTGTGTGTCTATTTTGGTCGCCAAGTTGTAAATGGACAATGTTATTTTTATGTATATACTCTTTTTACTTTTTAGTTTTGTAAATTTTGGCAGCGACTCTCTGGAAAGTCGACAACAATGTATATTCACCACTGGACACTATGTATTTGTATCCAAAACATATTCGGACGTCTACACTATGTATTAAAAGGTGTTTGTCCGAAAAATTCGAGCATTTTTGATAAACGAAACTGAGCTCCGAGAAAAACTAAGGTGGTTTCAAAAACCATTTCGATCTGTTGCGATTTGCAAAATTTTAACTATACACATTTATAATTTTACCGGAATTTGTTTATACAAGTACCTATTTATTAATTGCAGCCACTGACGAATTCTGGAGGGGTCGATGAATAAAAGTTGTTTTCCTTTGGAAATGTTAAAAAAATTGCCGCCGACCGCCGCCCGGTGCCGCTCTGCTCCGCTCGCCGCTTTTTATGATGCGCTACTTTATATAAAATTGCGCGCTTTCGGCGCAACGAATGAAATTTTGACAGCAAATATGCAGTTTACACGGTTCGGTCGAACTCAAAGTGAGAAAATGTAAAACTATATGCAACAGAAAACGTATAAACACGCATATTTTTTAGTTCATTTCAGCTTAAAACAAAAGTATCAGCCCGCTGCACAAGGATGACTTATATTTGCCACTAGCAGCTAAAGTTAAACTTATGTGTATCATGAGCGTAGCCATTATTTTAATTTCGGGGCACATCCATAATATTCATACTAGTTAGTTAGGGTAGCGCTATAACGTTCGGCACCGTCCGTACCTTCCAGCGTACCGGAAACTGATTAGCACATGATGCGCACGGTGACACACGACAACGGACGGTGACGAATGACATTTATCAGAAAGCATACACGCCATCGTAAAACAAAAACACACCACTTGAGATGTGTGATTGCTCCAAATAAATAACTGCTACAAAGTTTCAGTTCGGGACTATCAGAACACAGCCGTACATTGCCTATGAGACTTCAGTTACCTTTACGAAAGTTCTGCTTACAATATACGTATATAATTCCGTGTGCGCAATGGCGGATCCATGGGGGCGCCGCCCCGGCCGTACCCCCCCAACAGCATCTCGACAAAAATTATATAACGCTGTTTATTTCACTGTTTTATACACAATCGTATAAGCACGCTTTAAAGTTTCGAATTCACCTTTATTTGGCCCTGGAGTCATTAATGCGCTACAATTAGGGATAATAGACATTTATGGACTCTAATTAGGGTTTAAAGACTCTACCCGCTTACGGACTCTTATTAGGGATACGGATTCCTATTAATTGGGACTCAAAATGGGGACCCCTTCTTATTTGGGTCACTACAGTATGGGTCAAAAATAAGTTTATTACCTGTGAAATTTTGCCCCCCATTTTGAAATCCTGGATCCGACACTGCGTGTGCGTTAAGTTTAGTACCAGATATACTGAAAAGAATCTCGAGTAAAGTGAGCGAGAAACCAGACGTGTGTTTTATGCTAATCCAAACAGCAGATTCTTCTAAGTTTGTGTCTGGATAACGTTTTGAAAAAATTTAGGAAAAAATTTTGAAACCATTTTGAAGCCAGTGCCCCGTTGCTCACCCTGTGGCTACGTCCCTGCTGCGCATGGGATGTATACAAGCTTAGGGATACAGGGGAACTATCGCATCCGAAAATTCTGGAGATATAAGCAAAGCACTTTTACGTAACAAGATTTGGAACAGCCTACTAGATTCTAGAGGTCAAAAAACTTCGCATGATGTTATTCACCTACCGAACTGTAACTTTGGCTGCGACTTTGGTATTGTAAATTATACGCCGGAAACTCCGTCGTATCATAGTCGCAAATTTCCAGCTCGTACTCTTAGCCAATATCATTTTCAAAAAACGTAAATTCAATTTTTATCAAAATTCAATTTAAAATACTATTTATGGATGATAAAAGCCAAAACAAAGTTCGGATAGTTTAAATCTATTAAAATGTGTGGGATTCGCCTTTGATAAGAACTTTAGATAACTTCGTTACTTAAATTTCGTTTTGCCGATCTTTCAATTCGCTACACTTTTATTAAGGTAGACAAGTACGGTTTTTTATCGGGCCCATGTTACTTTAAGCAGCGTCCAGGTATCTGTCTGGTCTATGAAAGAGTGTATGCTTAGGCTTATGCTTAGGATTAGGCATAGGTTTAGGAATACGCTTTTGCAACGCTTAGACTTAGATGAGGCTTAGGAATACGCTTAATCTACTTGTTACGCCCCTAAAAGTTACATTTATCGTCACAAAAAAGATCCACGCCTTTTCTGGCAGGTAAAGAATGCTGGAAAACGCAATGTAAAGCAAAACTTATGCATTTCTTGTTTTCATGAAATAAATTTTTACATTAATAAGGTAATTTTCGATTTCTTTAAATAATTGATTTTTTACATTAATATGTATTAATTTTATGATTAGTTCATGTCATAGACAAAAAACGTGAAGCTTTTACTTCAGGCCACCAGTTTTCTTAACCCGTTTAATGCTACGCATGATGGTTCGACTCTTTAACATGTATCATTTTAGGCAAATGGAAATTTAGTTCGTTTCTTGGTGCTGCTATTTTAATATGGCTGTTTGCAGTGTTGGCGGTTTTTTATGCGTACGTACACAAAAACGCAGTATCAATTCTAGTGTTGAAAACGTGATGTTTAAGGACAAAAATGTAAAGGCGGTAATAGCTGAACTGGAACTGGGAAAAGCGCCCCACACCAATATTTAACTCAAGACAAAAATGTAAAGGTGGTAATAGCGGAACTGGAACTGGAACAAGCACGCCTCACCAATATTGAACGCTAAAGCATAGGGTTAGGGAAATGCTTAAGCTTTTAGACAATAGTCATGGGCTTAGGTAATCCTCTTTCTAAACATAAACCTAAACAAGCATACGGTATAGGTGTTTATACAAAAGCCTCAACACATTAAATTCCCTTTGACAATAGTTTATTCTCCTAGGTTTGAAATGCAACAGGTGCCTAGTTGATTTAGCTAACAGTCTCTGTCGAACGTGGGCGAACAAATGTCACTCTGGTATGGTTTTGTATCAAGTTCAAGTGTTCGGCAACGGGTTACAGTTGAATAATTAATTGTGCTTCGGATTAGGATCTTTCTTTTAGTCAAAAGGTCAGCTACGAATTATTCAAATTGCAATTTTGTTCACAACTAATTGTTTCATGCATTTTAAAATGTAATTGTATGACAGAAAAAACAAAAGCATGACTGTTAATGCAGAGTGAACTGAGAACGTGTGATTGTTGTTGGACACAATTTTTGGAAATTCAGACAGTGGTCAAATATAATCCGAGTCTCAGTTTCGATGGTATAACCAGAACAAAAGTTCCGCATGATTACCAAAATGGCCGATGTTACTTTTAGGGGCGAAAAAGTACATTAAGCGTGTTCCTAAGCCTAAGCCTAACCGTTGCAATAATGTATTCCAAAGCCTAAGCCTAAGCACAAAAATGTAATCTAGAATCTAAACCTACTCTTTTCTAGACCCACCAGAAGCCTGGACGCCTCTTAAAGGAACGTGGGCCACCAAAACACTGCTGGCGGATCGCTGAAGGGCATCCAAACCTAGGCCCCTGCCAGGTATCAACACCAAAGTTTTATGTTGAAGTTTAATATATGCATGCATATTTAAATTGCTTTTGGTTTCTTGCTCATGTCGCTCTCGAGCTTTTTTCACGATAATGTCCAATTCAGACGTGCAAGTTTTTGCTGGAAGAACTTGCAGCTGTAACTTGCATTAGTTTCTTGCGGGTGCAAATATTTGCACGGAAAGATCATTTTCATTTTGAATCTTGGTATGAATTTATATGAATAATTTTCAGACGACCGAAATAAATATCAAGCTATAAATTATCAGGTCAGCCAATGACTTTGAATTAGTTCGACTTGTAAGACTATTCATGCCGATGAATTTTTGGGGGCGAATATTCATGATGAATAAATTGCAGCTGCAAGTTTTTCGAAATAATTTCTGAAAAAACATGCAGCTGCAAGTTTTAACTGCAAGAAACATTCACGCATAAAGAAGGATTTACTCGAAACTTCGTTCCTTATTAGTACAAAGTAAATGCAAAACAAGTCCGGTCATCTCGCCATAAATTGAGAAATATCAAGCAAATTAGATATTTGAAATAATTCAAGGTTTTCGAACAAATTCAATATGTCTGAATTAATTTATAAGCGCTCAACAAGTCTTCTAATTGGCTAATCAAAATGTAGGTGTAAGAAATTCCAGCGACTCACAACTGTGTTTATACGTGTGAATTTGATTTAATAGCACGAATTCTAGTGAATAATATGCGGCTGCAAGAACTTCAACACAATTTTGAGGCCAAACTTGCGCATACAAGTTGCACGTGTAAGTTTTTGCTGCAAAAACTTGCACGTGTCAATAAGGCTTTGCATTTGAAATCGTCTCGCGTTCCTGTTCGTGCATTCAAAGATACAGGAGTGGAATTTTTATGGTTTTGTGGAAACCTAGACCTAATCACTTCAAAATTGAAAACTTTGTTTTTAAAAAATTGTTATTTCGACATGAGTGTTTTCCAATTACTTCAATTTTGTTAAAATGTTTCTGTTGCGTTTTCGCTAAACGTGAGGATTAATAGCTGAAAATTCGCTTAAGCCATTTTTGGCAGGTTTTCCAAAAAGACCAACTGGAATTCGGTAATGTATAGCTTACGTTGGTTTTAACCCTGAAAATGTTTACAGTCGGCAGTCGTTGGCGGGATATATCCCCCATCCCCCTAGATCCGCCCTTGCCAATGTAAAAAACCGGGGCGGAATAGTATTATAAGCATATTCTTAAGCCTAAGCCTAAGCATATTCTTAAGCCTAAGCCTAAGCCTAAGCTTAATCGTAAGCATAAGCGTAAGAATGAGTTTATTCCTAAGCCTAAGCCTAAGCCAAGCAAGCTTAAGCTTACTCTATTCTAGTCCCACTGAAAGACGTTTTGCCCTGATCTTTACATGGGTCACTTTACTCAGGACATGCATGATAAAAACATGTGCTTTATGCGTTAGCTATGAAATCTTGAGTTCTAATCACCCTACGTTGATCTTGATATATTTTTCAGCACCAGGATCATCATGAGTTTACTCCATGACGCATGCAATGAAAAACGACTTTAATAATGTAAAATTTACGCTGACTTGAGTACAATAGCGCATCACACGGCAGAAAATGTAACACGTGTAATTATATCTGGTTATTTTCTACAATGCTGGTGTAAAGACACTAAATTATAATAAATCTTACTTTCAAATCCTCTGTTATGCGTGGATATATAGGCTTCGCTTCGAAACTCTTGCTTATCAGCTATAAATACCAGGTCAGCATATTATTTTGTTTTAGGTGTATCAATAAATGTTATCGTAATGCAGTAGAACCCAGTTCTGTCAATTAATATCTAATGGTGTGCACAGCAATTGCAGATATTAATTTCAAATATTTTGCGTTTTACGAACATTGTTTAATGACGTTTTCAACTTGTCAGTTATTGTGCTTTGCCGAGGTTGATTTTAGAAATGAATAGTTATATACTGTGTGAATCTTGAATACAGTTGTCTTCGTAAATATTCTGACAGTTTCAGGGCATAAACCCATTTAATTATAGAATTTGCAAACGTTTGCTGTACCGGTTGCTGTACAGGCATCATTGCAAGATCCAGTTTTTTTCGAAGGAGTAGTGAGCTTTCAACGCACTGCGGCAAATAAGCTGCACAGTTCCTGTATCTCGCAGCATGAGTATCAGTGAGCATTTATTTAGCCAAGTCAAAACATTTATGGTGACAAAGGCTATAGAGTGGGAGACAAATCACCCTAATCACTCCCGCTGTCTGTACACGACCATGGATTGAAATATAACTCTGATTTAGAGTTTACCTTTTTAATTGACTACTGTTGTCTGAGACGGCGACACAGTAGACCAATTTAAAATTAATCATTGCCTGGCTAAAGTTAAACGAACTTCATGGTCAATTTTTTGCAAATTTGTGCTTTATTTCGAAACATCGCAATGTTTTGAACGACCATCGACTTTGGGTATATACAAGTTTAAAATCAAAGTTAAACTACGAAGGTAAAAATAACATTCGACGATTAAATTTAATCGCCAAAACTATAATGTAATTATGATTGAACGTATCAGCAAACCTTTGAAGCATTTTTGAGCTTTTAATTTACCATATTGGCACATTTTGCATCGTGACTATTATACGAATTAGGCGTACACACACTTTTTCCACACACATCGCGGCAGTATTAGAGGGTAGAAGTGACGGTTCAAGGTCGCAAGGAATGGATTCGGTGTCAAATCCCTGTTGAGATTATTGTGTATTAGATTTTAGATATGTTATGTATCAGTTACCGCCACAAGAAACCCCGTTCGAAGGTTATATGGAACGTAACTCCGCTTTCCAAAATCCTGAACACGCCCATAGACCGGTCCCCGAAACCTAAATACACTTGTTTGTTGCTTAACGATTTTACTACCAATTCACTTTTAGTGCTAAGCTTTAATACAAAATTTTACTTTGAATCCTGTTGTGGCGGTTAGGATGGAGTGCCTCAAGCCACCGTATGGTAAACGCCGAACTGTCAAGGAACGATCGCCCTTGGTTCCGTCAGCCTCTTTCCACATTTTCGAAATTTTAACATTTTGAGACAACATTGGGTTGGGCCATGATTGGTTTTTTCCTTGTTGTATAGAGTATAAAAGAGCCGAACGATTAAGAACACCAACGATTTAATTGCTCCGAAAGAATGTTATACCAAACTCAGGAAGTTGTCTCAGGCTGTGATTAGAATATGCAGCGTTGCGCGTAAACTACTTTGGAGTGCTTTTGATTATTTTATAATTACAGCAGTCTAGGGTTCAACAATTAGTTGTTAGAAAAACGGTGCTATTTTGTGTGGATTAGCGCTCTAGATTCTTCTAACTTAGTACTACGGGAACTTTTAGCATTCTTTTGTACAGAAATTCAGTTTTGAACCCGAAGCAAAAAATGCTACAAGATATATACCTAACAAAAAATTCCATTATTTTTCAATACGTTACTGCTTTTACTGGACAAAATAAGAATTGGAACTCTGATTTGTGGCAGATTTGTTTGATTGCTTTATATAAATGAGACCATGTATTACGAGTACTTTCTGCTTCGTTGTTACAGAAAACAAAGTTTAATTCTTATTGCCGCCGATTTAGACTATTGCTGCAATGACAGGTCTTATATTTGGGTTAAACAACCTTTGACTGGTTGCTGAAATGACAGATGTTATATTTGGGTTAAACAACCATTGATTGCTAAAATGTGAAAAAAAGTTACGCTGCGTTGCGCAATGTGTATAAAAAACTTGATGGAGGTCGGATTTATAACTTTTTACGTGATGACAATTAAGTAAAGCGGTCGCTGCTCTAGCGAGTTTTCTGATATTTCAAGAGATGGATTTAAGTCGCGTGACATACCTAATGCGTCAAAAGTTCACTTTTTGTAACTGTCATATATGTTGCATTTTATCAATTTATTGCTATTGAAAATAGAGTTGACTTTCGGATAATAGATAACAAACTGTCAAGTAATGTTTGTCGGTTTGGACTCATTTTAAATGAAATATGATGGTTTAGTAACATCCGCAAAAAATATGGTCCTCTCGACAGCCTGAGTCGTTTGATCGAACCAAACCGGGGTCCATTAGATACTATTGTGTCTATCACCAAAGCGACTCTGGCGGAGTCGAATTTGACTCAGTTTGTGTAGTCCGGATAAGCCTATTTCGGAGACAGTCGATTTGACTCACCATTTTTTGCAGTGTACACAAATGGGAGCATTCCATGCAGAAATGCATGTTACCCAGCGCACATAAATCGTTTGACCGTGACACTAGCTCATACCTAGGCAAAAGTACAGCTCACTTATAGCATTTAATCATCAACTACACTAAACATGGACTTAGATAGAGTATCAAAGTAAGGTTGGCGCTAAACTTTTCATGACTTCCGACGCCGTTCGTCAGCTTACGTTTGTCGTGCAGTGCCGTCCGGTGAGTGAAGAGTTAACATGAAATCTTGACTTCCACTAAAATTGTTACTGTCAGTGAAACGAAGATTACTATGTTTTGGCGGAATTTTTATGGTTAATAAAAAAACTATCATATTATGATATAAAATGTAAAAAAAATTTTTACGTTTCAAATCGGCAAATGAAATGGCTTAAGTTTATGCATCATTTTATCAAAGCTAGCTCATGTTTTTAGTACTTTTTCAGACGGCCTTGAGACCATCTCTTTTAAAATGAGTCAAATTTCTTTGCTTAAAATTTTCAATGATTTTTCGTCCAAAAGTAATGGATAACTGATGATAAGAGTAAGAAAGTGGCGACAATATCAATAAGAAATTTTTATTTGAAATTTACCTGTTTTCAAATGAAAGACAAGGGTTATTTAATCAGAATGAAATAAACATTTATTTCATTGATTTATGTGGAAAACCAAGTAACGAGTAGCTAATTATGTATCCAGGCGAGGCACTGAATCAGCACCTTCTTATGAATTAAATGAAAGTGGCCTATATTTTTGACCTCGACGCACTGAGTTCAGCGGCACCACTATTATGCTTTTCCGGCCAACGGTTCAAAAGTTAAAAATAATGTGCGTTATATATAATTACATACCGGTGATTTTTACGGTAACCATACCCTAACGCGTGTCACAAAGTGCTCGGGTTCATAGAACAAAATGTTAGGGTAGTGCTAAACGCTTTAACAAATTTATAATTTGTCACGCATTAATCCTACATTATAATGTGGAACAGCTTAAATTTAAATTGCGAACAGCGCACCATAGTGCAAACCCGCAGAGTTTTGAAGAGTAAGTATCTTATACCTGACATATTCGTAAAATACCCGCTGTACAAGTTTATTCGACGTACTGATTTAACACGCAGTTGTCTGTGTTAAAATTAAAAATTTATAATTAAAATTGGTGTAACTTTTTATCTCAGGTTCGGACACTGCAGCTCTGAAAACGATACCGCTGAACTCAGCGTGTTGAGATATATAAAATAAGCTAAAAGTTTTACGTACTGACGTGATTAAAACAAGTGTTAAAACGCAGAAGACTTCAAAAGAAAACAATTGTTCAGTCTATCAATTATGCACCGTTAGCGAAGTATTTTGTGTCGTAACTGTTTATAGATAGTAAACTGAAAAATTTTCGCTTAAATATAACGTAGATTCCTACTTTACTAAAATATTGGAAAACAAAGCGCTTTTAATACCATTTGGATATTGAGGCTATATTTCAATAACTCACTTAATATAACACTGTATTGTTTTTTATAGTTTTGTAGCGAAACTATCTGCCAAGCAGGGCGCAAGCGGAACTGAAAAACGCTGAACTTCAGGTCAAAAAATTTTGTAGCAGTCAGTATACAGGATCTGAAGGTGAAGCAAAATAGACTTTAAAATAATGTTGAATGTGCAAAATTTGCAAACTATTACTAAAAAACCGTTCTAAAGCTAGTTATTTACGAAATTTGTGCAATTAAACTTTTAAATATTGCCTCAAAAGTTACAAATCAACTTTTTGAAGGGCACAACTTTCGTAAAAATACAAAATTTCACTACCGACATTGTCGGAACCTCCGGTAGAAGTTCTCCCCAAGCCGATGGTCAATTTTTTGCCGGAGCCAGAGGCAGACTTCCGGTTGTACCCTTCTATGAAGAAGTGGTTTAACTTTATTATATTTTTCAAATTTTTTAAAATATCGCTTAGACACAACTTTAGAAGCTTATAAATAGTAAACTGAAATTTTTTCGCTTAACCCTTTCTCACATGAATATTTTCTATTTCCCATGAGCCCTGCTTTTATGCTAGGATTCGAACTCCGGTGACTAAAGTGGGAGGCGTATACCATCACCACTCAGCTATAGGAGCTTGACGGTCGAGCCCGAGGGGGCTCTCACGTCTTGTGGTGATTTAGTACTATGTATGCGTGTTGCAATTGTTGAACACGGTGCGATATATATTATTTAACGTATATACACTGCGCTGAGTTGCCTATAGGCAACTCAATCTAAGAAGGCGTTAATTCATACATAATCATCAACAGCATTAAAAGAATTACATGTTTTAAACTTTTTTCGTCCATTATAAATCTCTGGTTCCTTTTAAACTAACAATCCCTGGTCGTGGGTGGCAGCTCCTAACTACATGCATGAGGTGCGGCGAACTCGGAATCGTACAGGACCTTATGGCATCAAACACGAACCCTATAGGGATCCATTACCTCATCTGCTGTCGCTCAAAGTGTTTTGTTCTCATTGAGAAAAAATAAATTGTTATCTTTCGAAATAGCCACATTAAGTGCACTGTTTAATCGACCACGCATCGTTTTCCAATGAAAATAGCCCGTTTTTGAAATACGGATAACATTCTGAATCAATTAATTTAGTGTAATGACACTACGCAGTGTGGTATACAGAACATTTATAGTTTCTGAGTATTGTATTTTCTATTATAGTTTTCTTTGTTTTGCAATAAGCGTTCAGACCAATTTTTTCTTTATGTATAAAGGTGTTTCGCATTGCGGTTTCGTGTTAGGGACAAATGGTCTATTGTTAGCGGCTTTCTTGAGAACTGAAAATTAGTATATGTTCGTAGTTTTTTGTGCAAAATGCACCCACGAACACAGGTACAGTCAAGTGTAATTAATTGTTACAATTGCTAAATTATTGCAGACAATAGCAGCGTTAGGGCTAAAACTAAAAGAAAAGCGGTAAGCTTTCTGTTTCAAAGCGGCACAAAACGGTACAAACAGGTTCTTATAAGGTAGAGATTACGAAAAATTGACGAAATTTTCGAAAACAATGACAGGTAATTGTTGAATTTTAAAAGTGCAGAAAATAATCAACAATACTATTTTAACTCTTTCGCACAAATATTTTTTATTTTAACTAACGTCTCAGCTTACGCCTAGATTGGAACCCCGGAGACTGGAGTGGGAGGCGTTTATGTTCACCATTCAGCTTTAACAATTATCCTAGAACCCGAGGGGCTCTCATGTCTGGTGGAGATTTTGTACTACGTATATGCATAATTGTTTAACGCTGTACACTATGTAGTATTATTTCACGTACCTATATACAGTGCACTGAGTTGCTCACAGTCAAGTCCATGAAAGGTGTTAGACAGTAACGAAAAAGTTTTCCCTTTAACCATTTTTGACACAAAATTTTTTATTTCATAATTTTTTTTCTTAATTATTTAACATCAGACCGCAATGATTTCTATTTCATCTGAGATTTGTAACTGCTCTAAATTGGAGTTTATAATACGTTTTTCATGAGAGAAACAAGCTTAAACTGTCTTCAGAGGAACAATGAAACCGTCTGCTGTACGGTTCGACCTCTGGTAATCAAATTACATGTTATTCTCGTAGTTTGCTTTTGAAATTTTTAGTCTATATGGTACATGCTTTCTTGATAGAATTTAACTTGATTTAAAGACCAACAACTGCTATAATTACAGGAACTAAGAAAAGCCAGCCGGCCAGGCAAGGTTTTGAGTGAGATGTTGCTAAAGACTTTTTACCCGATACGCCGTTTACTCTCGCAAATAAGAATTTTTTACGCGCGTGTATGCCCGCGCTTAAAAGTTTAACCCGCGACCCACCTTTTACTTACGCGAGAAGATGAACAGGTTAACGATCGGCAGTGTTTTGCACCTTAATGAAGTTTTGCGTTATAGCTCCAGTGAATTTTATGCATGAAACTTTTACGAGAAACAAAATTTCAAACCCAACTAAATAATTCATCGGCATCGCACTGCACAGCAACTGACCCGAAATGAAATAGACAATATCACAAAAATTAAGCGCGGATTGAAACTGTCATGAGTGATACAAATCTTTACCCGCGGGAACCCGCGTGTAAAGTTCCACAATGGCCAGGTTCGGTCGGTTCGACTACGGTTGTCGGCCGGCCCATGACGAACCGGCTACTAATTTTCCGGCCTAATCCACCTTAGTGTCGAATATCTGACGATGCGCGGACGAATGCAACTTTTGTATAAAGAGTTTCGAACTCAAACTTGAAAAAGCACTGCACTGCGCAGATAATGAGTGCCGGTAAATTCTAGGAACGCTAGAATGCAGGTCTAGCCAGAGGAGAGCAAGGGGTGCTCAACGTCAGTTCTCGCTAGAAATTGCCCTCCCCTTAGAAAAGTTTTTGCTCCTCTTGCAAGTTTGTAATTTCAATCGCGCCCCCTTGGTAAAATAGTTTTTGTCCGCATTAGTAGGTTGAGCTAGCAGCGGGTCTGACTTATGGTAATAACAGGTGTGTTGCTCATGTTAACGGTATGTTTTCGTTTATCAAAGATGTCGGGTGCATCGAGTATTTTTAAAGGGAGAATACGTATATATGAACTTGGCGAGCAAGAAACTATTTTCTGTCACCTCCAGTTTTTCAGATGCTAATGTATAAATATATATTTACTAAATGAAAACTATCTACTCGTATTTATTTTCTTGGACGGCTATACTTTTAGCTGTTCCAATTGATACTACTTTAAACTGGGAACCTGTTGATCAAACATTTGAACTAAGCACTCCAAACCACCCTTCTATTGTAAGTTTTAGCCCAATTTTCCATAGATTGCTTTCGAAACGAAACCCTGATGTGTTAGTTAAAGATGACCATTCCAATGATCTCTCTCGTACTGCAAGCGACAGACAGATATTTATTCTTCATTTACCATCTTCCAAAGCTTTGCGCGTCAGACAGATTAGACCGGGTTTAATTGTTGACTTGCCAATTCGGGGTAAACGGTGGCATCGCGTCTTGGTGAGAAACGACGCAAACGGTGAACAGCGATCGTTTATTACCCCAGCTTCTAGTGTACCCAAACATTATTTTAGTGATTTGTTTCCACTGAATGCGTCTGGGCTCTCCCAAGGATGGCGTCGAAAATTGTCGGCGCTACGCTTCGCCAGTCCTGTATCTAGTCTAAGTTCATATCGGCGACACTATCCGCGACAAGTTGCACGCAGTAGTGATCAAATTGTGTCGTTGCTGAAACGTATCAAAGTGACACAAGAAACTGAACCAACACCTATTATGCGATTTGGTAAACGCACAAGTGGATATTCGCAGCCACCTGTGATGGTTTTACCGTTTATTGGAAGCCTCGCTCGTGGTCCGCCAACTGTTGTATTGTTTCAGAATATTTGAATTTGAACGAAATCAGAGTAAAGTTTAAAAAACTAAAAGCGAGGTAAAAAAATCATGTACACCAGACAGTGGAACATTTGTTCCAAAGGCTAACATATTTCAGTATTTTTAGATGCATGAAGAAATGTTCGTTTAGTGGTTATCAATCCAACATCGCAGCAGCTTAGTATGTTTCAAACGCGTCAAGTCTTAAACTTTCCTATAGTTTTAAAGTTTTAAAATGTTTATTAAATTGTAAATTTTAAAATCACATATTGCAAGCTGAATTATAATTCGCCAATAGTAAAACTTAATTGTATGACCGGTAACAGCAGTGTCAAACTTTACCACTATAGTTATTGGCAACTTGTGATAACACAAAATGTAACGGCAAATGGAACAGACAGAAGCGGAACAGCAGTATAAACATATTGCTAAGCCTAAGCCTAAGCGTAAGAATGAGCTTATAAACCTAAAACAAGCAAAAAAATGGTAAAGCTTATGCTTTCTCTATTCCACTCCCACAGAAAAACGGCCCGCCCGTGATCTTTACATAGGCCAATGAAACTGAGAATACATTTCTAGTAATCAACTGTAAATAATAAATATACTGTGAAGTGAAACCCGTGACAAAAAATCTTTCGTTGCAAACTTATGACATATAATAGGTAAAGTATATGAGCAATTGTGCTAATCGTATCAACCAAAATGCATCATGATACCTCAAAGGAAAATCCGAAAACAAAACACAAAATACAAGTAAGTAGCAAAGTAATTTAATAAACTTTGTTTGTTAAGCATTTGAAACCCAAAACTTTTGTTTGCACATGCTGGCTCCTTTGTGTAAAACTGAATTTTTGTAATTTTGAACGCATTGCTATACCTACAGTAGCCTGCACTTTATGGTGGTAGTTGGTTGGATCAGTTGTACAAGATATGGTCGAGATTTTTATTTATTGCCCAGCGTCAATTTGAAAACAGTACAATCGTCATAAACGTGACCAGTCAAAAACAGTAACCGTAGTAATTCGGCTGGCGCTCGTGGGAATTGTGGTACATAAAAATCTGTGCATCGCGATAGAGTACTCAGTTTACGCTCAGAAACCCGAGTATTAAAAGTACGGACAGTGCAGTGCCTTCGGCAGTTTGAGCAATAAAAGTACAATTGACAAAAACCTTGTTAATTTTTGCTTATAGCGGAAGGTATACTATGAACAACTGAATGCAAATTGATACCCTGCAGTAAATATATACAATGCACATATATACGTTTGTGTTACTTGACTGCCTCCTTGGGCTAGTGTAGCAAATACGTATAGTTTAGTGATGATTGCATGTCGTTCGTTGCCCAAGTCGTAATTTATCCCAATTCCGAATTTAGCTAGCCCATTGCGTAATTATGACGTGGACTAACCTAAGGCATGATTCATTTTATGCGACAAGAGTACCCTTTGTGATTGGTTACTAGCTCAATGCCATACTCAAATACAATTGGCTGATGCGAATACTTTTTTCTGATTGGCTAAGTAATCGCCACCTATTGGCTGGCTAACAGTTTGCTTTACTGAGAGCAAAGCGGAATCAAGCGGGATTACGACTATCAAGTAACCAATTAGAAAACGAACAGATTTACTTGACATGATTCCGCCTTGGGCTAGCCCAAATCCGCTTTGGACTAGCCCAACTAGGAATTGGGCTGATTTACAACTTGTGCTACGACAGGTATAAGTGCATCACGAGCGATAATGCGGCGATTAAAGCCGGGCATAAAACGGGATTTGAAACGAAATGGAAAATATACCTACATGCAGAAAAAGATTAAAGGAACCATAATATTGTGATAAAATGTTTGCAACTAAAGGCTATTTTTTCGACAAACATTTTCAGCGCGTCGATGACTAATTTTTAGTCTTTCTGAAACCGTATCAATGTTAGCGGTTACATATGAGCATTTGTCAAATGGTAATTTGGGCCCTGATATTGTGCTGTCATGCGCCGCCCGGGCCGGAACCCTATCGAAGGCTGTAAATGTGTAAACCGCATGCGAAATTAATATTCAATTTTGGAAAAGACCAAAACCACGTCATAAAACGTTTAATAGTTTAGTCGTAGTACAAAAGTGATTTTTCGCAATACCGACATTCGAAGCTTCACGGTCATTATTTCAAGCTTTTAATACACAGATATTTGATTGATCAAAAAATCTCATTTTTTATTATACCAGGTTTATAGACAAGTCATTAATAATTGTATGCAAATCTACAACAGTTCAATTAAAATGCATCCGATTCTGCTAATATTTTGGAGCCGACGTTGACGTAAGTAGTTTGATAGTTTTTTCAACTTGGAAAGCACGCGAACTTTAAATCACGGGTTAGTTGGACCACGTCAAATTTTTAAATTAATTTGTTTGATACTTGCGTTAAAAGTAAAACAATCGAGCAGTTACTAAAACTCATTCGTAGTACGAATTAACGCAAAGTATATATATAAAGCTGGTTGGTGTACGCTTATATTAAAGTGACGTAGTTTCTGATTAATTCATTTGACGATTGCTGCAAACTAAAGTTGGTATGTTAGTTGCGACTTGCGCGTTGCTGAATTTCGTGGAAACATGCGACAATGTTAAAAGTGCAACTATACCAAGAATACGCTTTCGATACATCAATTGAAACAGATTTAACTGCTTTCGTGTTCGTCTGACAACAATCTCTTGCTTGTTATTGTCTCAAAGTTATTGCGCATTTTGGTGCTTTTCCTACGTATTATAGTCATCAACTGTATTAAAATCCGGGTCCTTGTAAAGATTAGTCGCGGAACGTTTTTCTGCGGGACTGCAATAAATTACGCTTAAGTTTTAAACCAATTTTCTGCTTAGGCTTAGCTTAAGCTTACGTATAAGCTCATTCTTACGCTTAGGCTTATTCTTAGGCTTAGGATTAGGCTTTATCTTAGGCTTAGGCTTAGGCTTAGGCTTAGAAATATGCTTATATTTAATACTGTTACGGCCCTGTTTTTTTCGGTTGGCAGAAAATCGTAACTGTTTGTTTTTTTAGTCAGTACGTCAATAGGCGTAATAATAGGTTTCAGTTAATTTATTAACAATAATGGTTTAAAAATTCTATAAATTCGCCAAATGCAAAAACGGATTGTCTGCGACGAGGTTAAAGATTGCTTTTAGTTTTTAACTAGTAAAAACGTTTCAATGCTGTCACATTTTGCTCTTGCGCATATGCATAATACCAAAATATCAACACGTGGGACAGAAAGCAGATAAACCTTGGAATGAAACCATCTGTGTTTTTATTAATATTTTATTAAGAGCCAAGCAAATATTTGTCTATTAATATATGAACCCAGTGGAAATCGGATCATTTTTATTTCACGACATACGGAGTGTTGCTTGTGAAAAAATATTCTAATTTTAAGCTTATTATTCGACAGTCAAAGTTTTAATTTTGTATATCGTTTTCAAATTTTCTTTCTCGCTAGAGATTGCGTCAATAAACCTAGAAATAGCCAAAAAATAGAAGCATATTTATTTAGGTTTACTCATGTTTGATTCATTATTTTACTGTGGCCGGGTGTAACTTTAACAATTTTAAATCAGGCTAGTCCTTATCGAATATCATCATATTTGACACTTAAGCTACAACGTAAACTAGGCTCGTTGCTTAATATATTCGCCGTATTTATGAGCGGAAATTTTGCTGTTTTTGAAATTTTTTAATTTGCATAATTGCTATCGCTGTCACTTGGTCACCTGATGTCTTTAATATACCAGATTTTTCAAAACAATGTAATATATAAATGAAAACGATTCGACACATTTCCGAATTCACTCTAAGTTGAAATAATATATTTCCTAAAAGGTGTGGTGAAATAAGAGTCGGAGAAAGTTTGAGCCAAAATGAGTCTATGCCCCTGAACTTGGTAAATAGAGTAGAGTCTAACTTAACCCTATTTGAAATTCGCAGATATCAATTCACTTTACCTAGAGTATGTAAACGGTTGCTAAACAAAATGATGTTCAGTAAAATATGTATATATGCCGTAGCCCAAGCCATAATTCAGCCCAATTCCGAGTTGGGCTGAATTAAGGCTTGCACTTCGCGAGCGAGGGGTCCGAGGTTCGATTCCCGGCGTGGTCACATATTTTGTAGACATTAAAGTAGAACAACCATGTATATTCGCAGTGCTTCGTAGAAAGGGATCGTCCCGACCGTACAGTTCTGATATGGAGAACCCACCGAGATTCATGATTCTGTTCGAATGGAAAAAGATTGGCTAAAAACTAACAAAAAGTATTATACGCCTCTAGACAAAATAGAATTTATGTCCGAGTAACACAACCAAAGCCTTTTTAAATTAACATTTGCGGTTTGTACATAACTTCGTGGGCTGTATTTTAGCTCTGGATGATTTTTCAACGTAGGCGTTCAAGGTAATCTCTATAAATATGGTATATTCGATTATGATGGTATTAACCCTCAACGGCCCGGCAAAATTTTCACCTTAATCAGCCCAACGGTCTACATATGTAGACAACACAACTAGCGTTAGTTTTGGCTTATCTCAGGGTGCTCTCCTCCTTTAACTGGCTTGAGACAGTCAGAACTAGTGTTCTGGCGGAGTTCCACCCGCTCCCCGTCCAGCCTCCCACTGCGGGCGCGTTGTCCAGTTAAGCACAGTCGTTGCACGTTATGGTGCGATTCATGTGGTCCTTGCACACTCGTTTTCCACATGACGAACAGCTCAATCTCGTAGATTTGCGACAACTTGTGACCTGACATTTGGTCGGTTTACCAGATGTAGAAGGTTCGTTTCGCTTTTGAGGCAGCCCGTAAGCCATAAATGAATCTTTTGATTTTGCGTAAATTTTTTCACTACTGTAACGTTTGGTCATATTGTCTTGCGCTAGTTGTTCGGCTACTTTTTTCATGAAAACATTGCGTGACTTTTGATATCCGTTCAGTTTCATGACAATGAATGCGTTGTGCAACGCAATATCTGTCATAATGAAAAAGCAGACTAGAGGATAACGATTCGTTTTGCGTTTGCAGGTAAAATCATCAATGCAAGAGTCCATTACATCAACCCCGCCTTTTCCCAAATTATAATCCAAGATAACTGCTGGTTTTTTGTCCTCTCTGCTGGTGCAAACTTCGTTTTTCACATGAACTGAACTTAGTAATAGCACATTTTTATTTTTCTTTGGACAATAAGACGCCAACATTATGCGGTTATTGTGGTCCCATAAAAATCGGGTGCTATAGACCTCTTGTTCTTTTGTTGACTTTAGCACCGGAGGTACGCTGCGGCGATTTGCCATTATTGTGCCTGTGCACGTTAGCCCACTTTGTAATAGGTCCACAGCCAATTCATGGGATGTGAAATAGCGGTCCATGAAAATGTTTCGCTGAGTGATACAGTATGGTTGAATAAGATCCATTACGATGCGTTTAGCAAGCCCTACGGCCCGTTCGCCTTCACGCCCTGTATAAATATTTCCTTTTAGGGCATTTCGGACAGGCGGTGTTGTAGAATGCCACTCAACACCCGTCGCTGACAAAAACACATTACTTCCACTAGAAGTCTTGTCCATATCGCTCAACTCACTACTAGATGCGTCCGATTGTTTTTGTAATTCACCATCACTATCTTGCTCATAAATAGCAGCCTCTTCACTACTGCATTGACCTAACTCAACTGATTCTGAGTCGTCATTTGAACTATTGTCGTCCGGTTTGTCATCTTCTGTCTCTGAATCACTTGGTTCTAATACACGTCGTACGACCTCAGTCAAAGATAATTTATGCAAACCTGACATTTCCCTGACTTTACCACACCATACAAAACCGTGTGTAAGAACAAAACGTTCCAATTCTTGTCAAAACTCAAACTATGATCAAATCAACATCTGTCTACATATGTAGACGGTCGGGTTATATAGGTATATGACTCACTGTACAGCAAACTTTTGTTCCCACAATGCTATAAGTTTTTTATACTACTATAACAGAATTATCGATGGAAATTAAACAATAGATTCTTAACTATAGCACCTGCCGAACAATCAATTGTCGAACTGGTTATGTCTACATATGTAGACTGTCGGGCCATTGAGGGTTAAAAGGTTAAATTTGTGTCCAATATCCGTAAATATAACTGACAGTCGCAATATTTGCACAACTTGGGGGATTTGTTACAATATTGTTTATTTTTGTTTTTGATACAAAGACTGGCGTAAAAATTGCCGTTTTTTGGTTCAGTCTCATGTGTCATTCAATATTCATGAGGTTTCATTTAGGATTATTGACACTGGGGTCTTAGCGAGGTATTCATTTCAGGAATGATAAGCAACGCCGAAAACATTTTTTGCGAGCTAGCGTAGTGAGCGAGTAAATATTTTAACCCTTACCGGTTATCCAATATTTATAGTTTTTAAAAAGTGTAATTTTCGAGTCTTTCGACAAGTGTCGAGGGATACGACCCTCTATCACCCACTGTATAAACTTTTAATTGACATTCCTACCAATTTTACAACAAAACTATTGTGGATGTGTCTCAGCACAGGTTTGTTTTTACTCAAATTTTGGAAATAAAATTAAGCACTATGTGAATTTTATCACTAAAAAGGTCAGATAGTCAATTCTAAAAATATGGCCGTAGCAGATTTTTCACCTCAAATAACAATTTTTTGACGCTCGCATTTACTGTAGTGACCCGAATAAGAGGGGGGACTGATATTTATTTGGTCTCTCCAGAGGGAACCCCCTTGTTAATCGGTTACGGACTGTTATTCATTTTTAACCCACGGTCCGCCACCCTTCGTCACTGATATATATCCGGTACTGCAACTATCTGTTGAATTAAACGTTTATTTGTTTTTCGTCAATAGCTTGAGCGCTTATGCAAGGTTATACTTAGGAATTTACTTTCAAAATTTCAGTATGCTTTAAAGTTTCAAACTGATTATTTGGTCCTGGAGTCAGTTGTGCGCTACAATTAGGGATAATTGACATTTATGGACTCAAATTAGGGTTTATAGGGACTCTACCGCTTACGGACTCTTATTAAGGATACGGACTCCTATTGATGGGGACTCAAAATGGAGACCCCCCTCTTATTAATCCACACCCTCTTATTCGTGTCACTACAGTATTCAATTCCTGCTTTCCGTAAGCATCAACTTATGTTATGACCCTACTTAACCTTACCCATTTCGTTCCAAAATTGAGTATCCAGTGCTTGACAAAGTTAGCAGCAGTTTTGTATAATAATGTAGTACCTTATCGTATGTCTGGACAATCTAAAGACACCTAAAGTATCTTATGCAGAAATTGCTGACTTGGCAGGGTTCAGAATGTATAAATATTTAACGAACAGAAATCTCGCAAGCGAAGCGAGCGAAAAGCCGAGCGCTATTCTTGATTTATACTTAATAACAAAAAATTCTATTTCGCAGCGGCTCGGTGAAGAACCTGATGATGCCTGGGGATTTTTAGATACGCCATTGTTCCTTCGAAACCTTTAGGATTCCCTCATATTTTGGGCTGCGTAAAACAGTTTTACACTGTAAATTCCAGTGAGTTGATTTTAACTCAGAATGAGTTGAATCACTCAGTCTGAGTTAAGACTATCAGAACTCACAATTCTGAGTTAATTCTACTCATTCTGATTTCATTAATCAACTTCCATGGAGTAAACTCAACTCACTGTGAGAATCAACTCAACTCAGAGTGACTTAACGTTTACTGTTATTAACTCACAAATAACTAACTTTACGTCTGAGTTGATTAATTAACTCATTGGAATTTACAGTGTATGTTCGATAAAGAGCATTACAGTAACGAGAAACTTTGAAGCAAAAAATGTTGAAAATTTTGTATAAATTTAAACAGTGGCTAAGGCTCGTCGCTAACATCAGCATAATCCATCAAGTCAAATTATTCATTAAGAAAAGCTATGAGTTTACCGCCAAATGAGTGATGTAGGTCTTAAATAATGATGATTGTATATTTATAAGCACCACGTGACAATGAAGATAGGTTTTAAAGCGAATTAAACTTTGGATAACTAACGGTAAACATATACGGTGGTTTATGGAAAGCAGGCGTTATGAAATTTTTGCAAGAACGATGTTGGCTTCGGTCAAACACTAAAGTTTTCACTCACAGAAAACAAAACGTTTTGCTCTCAGGAGCTGTTACGTTATTTATAGCAAGAACTCATGATACAAGTTTTGTTGAAGCGTTTGCATTGTAACAGGAACTATTTGTAGTGAAGAATATTGTTTACCATAACCAGTGAAATTGTGCGAAAATTAGGCGTACACTTATAACAGTTATGCTTCCATACTGATAATTTTTAGTCATCTAAACCTTTAAGTAAAAAGTCATTATAGAATATTTTGGTCTTCATTACTTCTGTCTATCGCTTTTCAACCCTTTTCAAATTTAATCGTTTTGTCGGCCAATGTTACTTTTAGGGGCGTAACTGTAGATTAAGTGTATTCCTAAGCCTAAAGCCTAAGCCTAAACGTTGCAAAAATGTATTCCTAAGCCTAAGCCTAAGCTTAAGGCTAAGCAAAAAATGTAATCTAGAATCTAAACCTACTCTTTTCTAGACCCACCAGAAACTTCGACGCCCCTTAAATTAACATGTCCGTTTTGTCTATAAAACTTATGTTGACAGCTGACTTAAGTACATGAATAAAAGCAAAAAGTGGTCGCATGAGTTATACATGTATTGAAACCTGAAGTTGAACTCTTTTGTTTACATGCTCTAAAATTCGTTTTCTTCCAATATTCCTAAACAATAGCGCGTGATAGTAAACTTCAAACAATTAAGCCTTTGTTCTATAAATGTTGTTTTAAGAAATTTAAATAATAATAATTTTAATTTAAAAGTTTGACTAATTAAAAGTTAATTTATTTTCAACAATCAAATTTAGCATTTATTTTAAAGTATAAAATTTTTGATAGTATACTTACATACGGCAAAATATATAAAATCAAGAGCAAATTTTAAATGTGCATTATCGCAATGAAATTTATACTTAAACCCGCAAATTAATATTTTGTTTGAAGTTGACTGCTTTTGTATTATATGACCAAATTTGCTTTAAGTGCAAATTTCATAAACAACAGCGGATTAATAAAGTTGAAGCAACCAATCCTTTGTTCTGTCAAACGTTGTTTTCGAAAATTTTAAATATATTTTTATTCAAGTTAAAAGGGCGGCCGGCCTTCTTAATAATTTCAATCTTTCATACGGCTAGGTCTAATAGGATAGCGCTATACTTGTCGTACGGTGTCGTTCGTCGCAGGTACGGCGCCGTCCGTTACCGTGCATCACGGTGCGGTATCGCACGCGAATTACTCACGGCCCATACCGTACGCTGACGACGGCTCCGTACGGGTTATGGACGGCTCCGTTCATCAAAAGTATAGCGGGTACCCTAAAATACATAGTTTAAGTAAATTAATTGTTTTTAACCGACCAATCGGCGTTTAATTTGATTGCAATAGTCGTCAAGCTTTATTTGTTAAAATCGTCTTGTATACGTTAATGTAAAGTACGCCAATTTTGCAGAGTACATCTTCCTGGGGTTAACTACTGGTTGTTTTTTGCAAGTAACTTATGCAACGTTTGAAGCTAAGCGCGTAGCATTGATTTTTAATTGGAATGGTTATGAGAAATCAGGAGTCGAGAAAAAACAGAAATTTGATAAGTTCGCAGGGAAAAAATAGAAGAGCTTGTAGCAACTTTTAAAAACTAAGTAAGTAAGTATCTATTGAAGTAAAAGCCCGTGAAACAAATGATGCAAAACAAACGAATTTCGGCTGCTTGAAGAAAGCTTGCTCAGTTTGGTGTGATTCATGATGCGACAAGCCAAATGTTTCCCGAATATTTTAACTTAACACGTTTATAAAACCCCTGTATTCATAAACTGGCCTTATAATTACACAGTGTTAGTATCTAGAGAGAAGTGCGGGCGCAAATGAATTTTCATTCAGAAATCAAGTATATATATTCAAAAAGTTTAAAATTTAAAGTTTAATAAGTACAAGCCTAATTTTCTGAAATGGAGAACTACTGATAATTTAGAATTAATTTCTAAAGCAGAAAACTAGCCAGAGGCCACAGCTTACATTTTGAAAACAGCTATATATACTATTTCTTCAATTATAGCTGCTATTTTATGTTTGAACAAATTAACTATAATCAATAGTACTGATGATCGCTAAAGTCATCATAATTTTTACTATGATATGCTGTTGCATGGGCGATCAATCGGGATACTGGAACCCTTATCAACTATATCCCAATGTGCCGCAGTTATCTGATCGCATTCTCAGGCTACATTTAAATCGTGTAAAGTTGCCTCGGCTGCAGAAAGGTGGAGCTGATTTGAAGCAAAATGTTTTAAATAAGGTTCGACGGTTTGAAGTTTACACAGGACTATTGCCTCACCAGATCTTGGACGCTCACCTACGAAATCAAGCATAATTTTGTCAAAAAGTATCAACTGTATACCAAGTCTATGTTTGTTTATAGCAGCCTGCTCACGTCAGACAAAGATCACAGAACTTAGAGGCTGACAGGCTTAGGTGAACGCTCGTGTTTGTGCTTTGGTATATATATGGAATGGCACAGACTGCGAAGTTTTTAAAGAGCGATTACCAAATTTGACCAATTTCTTTTTAACTGATAGAAAACATAAAATTGATTTTTATCTCATGAATGTGAGAGTAGCTTATAAAATTTGAGATTATTACGACTTACTTGATTTTACTTGCTAAGTCCCTTGTGCCTGGTTTTCAATAACACCACAGCCTTCATACATTTCTATGAAGCAACCTATTTGTTGGATACATACACTATGTTATAAAAATAGATATAATGTATACATACATATGCATATATATATGTATATATATGTATATATATTAAATCATACAATTTTTCATTAAAGGTATGTTGCAATTTTTCGATTTTAGGCAAATAAAAATTATGAAATTCATATAAAATCTTAAAAGACTTGCATGCATCCGCCTTTTTTTTCTGAAAATTTTGAAAAGCTCAAGAATATTTTCATCTCTCAATTGTATTGGCAGAAAAGTCAAACGTTCTTCGAAACTGTTATACTTATCCTTTTTGTGTTCCCATTATTTTGACTAGTATTCATTTCCGTTGTTTTTAACACTATATTCGTTTCAGCGTCAGTTATTTTTACTATCTCTTACACCCTGACAAGCAAAATTTAACTATATTATGATATACAACACTATTGACAACCAGCAGTGAATCTATGCGCAACAAAAAACATACGGCCACAGAAAAGTAAACCTCTGATTGAAAACGCATGTTCTCTGTAAATTTCAGTGCCTTGATTTTAACTCAGAATAATTTGAATCATTCACTCGGTGAGTTAGGTCTGAACAGAAATTATAATTATAAGCTTATTCAACTTATTGTAAGTTAATTAGTTAACTCACCCGGAGTCAGCTCAACTCAGCGCGAGAATTATCTCAACTCAGAGTGAATGTTTTACTGATATTAAATTTCCGTTGTTATTTATAAATATTCACAAATTATACTGAATAACAACTTTCGCTGGCAGTCGAACATCACTATTAAATAAAATTGTTCCCAGAAATTTATGTTCAACATTTTCTTACTCAATGTCTAAAGGTTTATTAACTTTTTGATAATTTGCATTTTGGAATTACATAACAAAGTTTCATTTGCTTTTAGGAATTGAAACCACACATGGAAAAAAATATTGTATAGTTATTCACGATATCATAAAACTAAGCACAACCGTCGGCTTCAGACTTGCGATACATTTCGCGTGTTTCAAAAAACCGCAAAACAAAACGCTCCTCTTTCTCTACGTGAAATTTCTTTAAAAGTAGGTTCAGTTATACAACAAAAATTTTGGTTTTTTCTAATTCACGATATCATAAAACTAAGCACAACCGTCGGCTTCACACTTGCGATACATTTCGCGTGTTTCAAAAAACCGCAAAACAAAACGCTCCTCTTTCTCTACGTGAAATTTCTTTAAAAGTAGGTTCAGTTATCCAACAAAAATTTTGGTTTTTTCTAATTCACGATATCATAAAACTAAGCACAACCGTCGGCTTCAGACTTGCGATACATTTCGCGTGTTTCAAAAAACCGCAAAACAAAACGCTCCTCTTTCTCTACGTGAAATTTCTTTAAAAGTAGGTTCAGTTATGCAACAAAAATTTTGGTTTTTTCTAATTCACGATATCATAAAACTAAGCACAACCGTCGGCTTCACACTTGCGATACATTTCGCGTGTTTCAAAAAACCGCAAAACAAAACGCTCCTCTTTCTCTACGTGAAATTTCTTTAAAAGTAGGTTCAGTTATCCAACAAAAATTTTGGTTTTTTCTAATTCACGATATCATAAAACTAAGCACAACCGTCGGCTTCAGACTTGCGATACATTTCGCGTGTTTCAAAAAACCGCAAAACAAAACGCTCCTCTTTCTCTACGTGAAATTTCTTTAAAAGTAGGTTCAGTTATACAACAAAAATTTTGGTTTTTTCTAATTCACGATATCATAAAACTAAGCACAACCGTCGGCTTCAGACTTGCGATACATTTCGCGTGTTTCAAAAAACCGCAAAACAAAACGCTCCTCTTTCTCTACGTGAAATTTCTTTAAAAGTAGGTTCAGTTATACAACAAAAATTTTGGTTTTTTCTATAGTCTAAGATCTATATCATCCAAACAGTCGGACACATTTTTATCACCACAGAAGTTAATTCCATCAAAAATATACAAGTTTATTGCTGTAGTTAGTTCTTGGTTTCCGCCGAAACAACTCCGGTGTCGTCCAATTTAAACTTCGCTTCACTCGGATCATTTTTCAACAATCGTAAAATTAAGAAACCGTTATTTTTATTGTTTTATGTGAGCAGAATTTCATCACAAATCATTTACGACAACAACTAACCTTAGACACTCGAGAAACCTGTTGCTTAATCTGACGTGGAAACTTCGCCATAACTTTAGTAACATTGTTTAAGCAAAATATCACGTTTTCTACTAAAAGATGGAAATGTGACTAATTTAAAATACGATGACCAATCCTTAAAACTAAACTGAAGTTGACCGCTGGTCCATTTTATATTAGAACATCCTCAAGATGTCTGCTTATAGCAGGGAAGGGTTGAGGTGTTGGGAGGCCCGGGACACATATGACCAGAAGGCCTGGGGCCCATATGACTAGGAGGGGGGCCCATCCGACTAACATGCTCTTTTAACCATAATTATTTTATGCATCAGAGCTTAAAGTGATACATTTTAATGAAACAAATTGTACCAAAAGTACGGAACAAAATTTCGGCCCGGCGACTTTCTCAGATTTACACTTAGAGAAGTCATTTACGGTTCCACCGAAGTCTAGACATTTTCAGAAATCCAAAAATGGACGGTGCGGGACCCCGTTTTTTTCTTTTTCTTACTTTTTCGACCATGCTATTTTCTACAAATATCTTTGAACACACTCTTAAGGTGGCACCGAATCCACGATTCTACCGAATCCGACCCCGAATCCGAATTCTTTGCTAATTTGTAGAATCTGAATCCGAATCTTGCATGTTGCGAATTTCAAATTTATCTATAATTTGTTTCAGAATATCCACGTAATGCCAGTAGCATAACTTTAAACGTTGGTGTTAATATTTCAAGCTCGATCTTAGTCCTGAAATTTGTAACCTGTAAATATATAATATTATTTATTAACAATTTACTTGAATTTTATTGTTTAAAAAGGAGAAACATTGCCAGACACTGTTGGATTTGGTTTTTCATCGTTTTTTTTCAGAACCGAAACCGGATCCGAATCCGAACCTTTGTTACCACCCTGGTGTTAGTTTTCACCCTACTTCGATGGCCAGAGGTTTTATCAAGGAGCAGGAATGCGCGAGGATATGAGTTTTCTAGCTATGTTGGGCACCGGCCATTGCCAATAACCAACTGGCCAGCCACTGACCATAACAGAAAAAGCTAAAAAAATTTGACTTCATCAATTTAATATTTTAAATCTTATTTAGATTTCGATTCTATAACTTTTAGCTGTGAATTTTATTGTTTAAAAAGGAGAAACATTGCCAAACACTGTTGGATTTGGTTTTTCATCGTTTTTTTTTCAGAACCGAAACCGGATCCGAATCCGAACCTTTGTTACCACCCTGGTGTTAGTTTTCACCCTACTTCGATGGCCAGAGGTTTTATCAAGGAGCAGGAATGCGCGAGGATATGAGTTTTCTAGCTATGTTGGGCACCGGCCATTGCCAATAACCAACTGGCCAGCCACTGACCATAACAGAAAAAGCTAAAAAAATTTGACTTCATCAATTTAATATTTTAAATCTTATTTAGATTTCGATTCTATAACTTTTAGCTGAAAATGTTGTCTACATCATTGTGGTCAATGTTAAGATTGAATCACTACTTGAAACTACTTTGGTTACAGTTTTATTCTAGTCAGCTTTTGTGGTGAGATAAAGTGCTTGATATGATCGGTTTCCATTGCTTTCTAAAAATATAGTGAAATCTTTCACTGGAGTACATACGTATATAATATTTTTTGACAATAATAATGGGAATTAGAAGTTAAAATGCTCCGCAAGGACCATTGACAAAAATAGGTTTCCAAACTGCATCAGAAAGAAATTTGTAATGTGTAGAAACGAGGTGAAATAAATTTCTTTTGTTCAGCGTAGTTGGGTAGCAAAAAGCACTGTAAGGGCCGAAGAAGCCTTAGTCCAGTTGCACATGTGTGTAATTACGCGTAGTAGTATATCTTAATGCCAATGCGATTTAAACGTTCTGCTTTTCCACACGTTCCTTTACATGGGCTTTGGAGCACTTTATTTTCTTGTAAAAATAAATATACGCTTCGCAGTTGCAAAATGTAGGAACATGTGTTTATATTTTTACTATTGCTCTCCTAGTCGTTATACAAATGCTTGATAATTTTTAAATTTGTACATTGGCCGGCCGGCCATTAGAAAAAGTGGTAATTGCACAACACTACTCCAAGGTCCAGCCGTGATACAGTAGGCCAGATTGCAGCCGGATAGATGTTGCCTGTGTGCTTAACAAAAAGCAATCTTAAAATAGTGCAGTGATGACGAATAAGAATTGCCAGTACAAGGGCACTCTTGGTCGAAAAGCGAAGTTCCGGTCCTGAATATAGCTAATCTGACTACACAACTTTTCATCGTAATACCATAAGTTTGGGATAACAAATGATAGTTGGTATAGGCTTAGCTGCCCAGACGTAACCCTGTAGAAACCGGAAAATTAGATAAAGTTGACGAACTATCTCAACATTTGGAAAATTATTTTGTACATCCTTTTAACCCTGCCGAACAACGCAATCAGTACATCGCAAAAATCGCGTAGCGGTACAGCCAGCGTTAGAGTAAGATAAGTCGGCCGCCCCAAACAGGTCCGAGAGGGCTCCCCAATGGAATGTTTAACAGCTTGTGTATCGTGGTCCGCGAAACATTTTTGTTGGCTTGTTAATAACAATTGAATCAGATCGTGGTTTTTGGTTGGTGGGAGGCCCTTTTGGTGAAAGGCCCGGAGTCCGGGCCCCGCCCCCCCTTTAATCCGGCGCTGGCTTATAGGTCATATAGATGCCAACATACCTAATTTTCAAAGTTGCACCTTAAAATTGCTCAGTACAGTGAGTTCTATTTTACAAGTCCGGTTTACTCTTTCTTTTTTACAATACATGTTTTTAAGAAATCTGAAAAGTTACATTAGCTATTAATGTTGTTAAAACAATCGCAATATACCCATATGGTAACAAACCGCCGAAGACTAGTTACCCATAGCTATAAACTTACGGTATCCATATGGTTAGTAGCCAGCTAACATCCTATTCATATAGGTTCTTTTTACCTCCTGCTAAGGGTAGGTGAGAAAAGAGGTTTGAAGCGCACAATTGGTGACGTGACCTCTGCATAACGTTGACGTAAATACTCGATATTTTCTATTAGTAAACTTGAAATTTGTTTCTGGAAATTGACTTAGCTAGTAACACTTTATTGGTTCTGATGGAAGTAATTTTCTAAATTCCACATTAGTAGGCAATGAAAGTTTATAGAAACCTTGAGTTGGGCTTGCGCATAATTGGTAACAAAGTAATCAATCTTTATTGGTGTATATTAAACTTTATACGAGGCAAGTTTAGTTATCTCAGTTCCAGGGTGCAAAGCGGAACTGAATTATACCGAAACTGGAATTGGAAAAAGAAATTATACCGGAATTAGAACAAGAAAATATACAGAATTGAAATCAGAGTTGTAAATTTTGAGAGCCCATACATTTTAGTACCACGTTTTAGTATATGTAATTGTTGATGGCATACGTGGTGTTGTTGCAGCATATGTATGTGCGTACTGTGTGCAAGAAAATTATAGCATCGGCCGCGTGGTGTAATAGGTAGCCCGCTTGACTTGCGAGCAAGAGGGCCAAAGTTCAATTCCCAGCGTGGCCATATGTTTCGGAGAAATTAAGGAGAAAAACCAAGTATATTCTATATTCGCAGTACTTCGTGTCAGTCTATGTAGGAACCAAGGACATCAGACCTTTTACTAAGCAGCTGGAAAAGCGGGCTCGAGCGGGGATCGAACTCTCAGCCTATGG
Organism: Enoplolaimus lenunculus; assembly: GCA_030248215.1. NCBI lineage: Eukaryota > Metazoa > Nematoda > Enoplea > Enoplida > Thoracostomopsidae > Enoplolaimus > Enoplolaimus lenunculus. Next base: position 221,318 of record JASANG010001604.1, read on the forward strand.
ATCCTTAAGCGAGCACTCTACCACTGCGCCACGTAGCCCGCCTCTCCAACTGCCTTTTTCGTCGACTATATCTGTCGACCGTACTCCACAATGTGCACTGCATTTATTGCATATGCACAAGGACAAGTATGTCTCACATACTTACACTTCGTGTCAATCTAGGTATGAACTGGGACTTCAGACATTTTCTACTATCAAACTGGAAAAGCGGGTTACGGGTAGTTTTGAAACAGCGACCTTCTGCGTATCAGGCAGACGCTGTTACCACTTCGCCAATTGGCCCGCCGCTCTAACTGCAACTATCTTCGGTTATATGTCGGCCGTATGCTGTCTGCAAGCATACTACGTAAACAATGTGCATTGCATAAGGGGTCGTCCCGACCGTGCAGTTTAGACATGGTGTCCCACCGAGACTTGTGCTGTAAGTAGCAGGACCATGGATTCAATACCCGATTAGCTTAAAATTGATCACTTTGAAGGGCTTAATATTCTATACGTATATAATTGTTTCACTTCCATCAAGATGCTGTCGGTAGATACAGCAACAGGTACGTACGTATGTTATTGAAGTATAGGGTCATGCTTGTTGTTTGCTTTATGTCCTGTTCGCGAGGTGTATAGGTTTTGTAATTGTTTATTCAGCTTTGTTTCTGTAACTAAGTAGAAATAAACTTGTTGCAAAATATTTCATCTGTATACTTGTATTATTAACAACGCGAAAAAAACCAGGATAGCTAGCTAACTATCTTCAACACAAAAATTTTATACAAAATTCAACACAAATAAAAAAGCTTCTTCAACTTCGGCAATCCATATCAAAAAGTAACAGAAAATGTATTAAATATATCTTATTTTTTCACAATGTATAAATAGCAAATGGAAAGAATGTTGAATCTCTGTGCAGTTTTATTGTGCATGGATGACTACATGTGATATATTATGTATGTAGTTTTCTTCGGCAAAACTGCTGGTGAGCATTTTGAACTAGCCGCCTCTTCCTCTTCGAATATTTTGCGGGACTGGACGGGTCTCCCGCGCTTGTTCATGGGGTGGTGGAAAATGGGGACTTTTTAAACAGTAGGGGACAGTTTCCATAGGTTCAAACTGAGCCTATTTTATACGTTATATTACCCTTATATTAAATTGTATTATACAATATTCACTTAATCAGGTTTTCAGCTTATTAAGTGTACCTTACATGAGATCATATATGATGCCCTCCTTCCTGAACAAAGTAGAGATATCAACATGGAGGGGCGGACCATAACGGGAAACTTGGCTGTGTGGGACTCCACCAGAGATAACCCAATCAAAAGTTTGTTTGTAAGAAACAAGGAACAGCTAGTTTCAGATTCTGAGCACCGAACGGAACCTTTTACCGCTCACGTTGATTGTTATTTCTACGTATTTTAACTTGGCCCTGGTTGATACTGCACATTTCAGTTGCTTTAATGGAAATTCTTGATCGTATCAAGCTAGCGGAAAACGAAATCCGCTTGCGTGATGCACTTGACAAGTCAGGCAATGACATGCTGCGCCGTATGCAGTACTGTTTTCCAATATTACTGCAAATTCAAATGGAAGTAATACAAAAGCATGAGTTTCCGCCTGATGGAGATGGTTAGTTTAGAAGTTGTAAGACTGAACAAATGAGGATACGGCTATTTAGGTCTGAAACATACTGTAATAAACTAATAATGTCGCTAAAATCATTTGTTCTACAATGAAAGTATCGTTGTGCTTGTTAAGTGTATGGAAATGGCAGGGCTTGGTAAATTACGGAAATAATACTGACCAGCAAGCCATAGCTGCACACATGTGCAACTGACTTAAAATACACCGTGTTTGGCATATGTTTAGAAGGATTTGTTCAAGCAAGTCTGTACTTATGCCATGAAACTTGATTAACAATAATTGTGTATTCGATTTCAATACAAATTTCTTAGCCTGTGTGGGTCAGGTAGGAGTGATGGACCCCGGGCAGGGATGGACGGTCTCAGTCTCGGCAAGAATCGGGATTTGGCTGGTTTCGGTCCCGGTCTCGCTTTTGTTAATTCTCGGTGGTTTGCAAACTGAGATTGAATAGGTGAAAAAGCGATAAGCAATCACAAAAATTTTCCTTGGATCGCAGCTTTGGCCCGAAAGTACTTGCACATTTCGCCTATCAACACAAACAGCGAACGAGTGTGGAGCACCGCTACCTGGTTATACAGCGATTAGAGAAACAGAATGACTCCTACGGTAATCCTAAATTCTATTTTCGAACATGAAACCCAAAACACTTTAATTTATTATAACAACGCCCAAATAGTTGCATTTTCGCATTGAAAATATTCAAGGCTTCGTTTAAAAATTACGGGTCATCCGCATTTATAACTTCACGCTATGTTAAAAAATTTTCCAGTCTGTTTGGTTTACCCAGGAGCAAAAACAACATTATATCTCTGAATTGTGGATTGTACCGAGGGTGTTAAACACAGTGGAATTTGTCCCGAGTCTGTTCGATAGGTATGGCGACAGTAGCCATATGAAAAGTTAAGTAAAAAACAAATTTTGGCGGCGATTCAATAGTCATTAGTGACCGAGACGAAAAGTCTAGGTATTGGTGGGATAGATCTCGGTCTTGGACTGACTTTTTTGACCGAGAGCACCTTTCCCTGACCCCGGGATCCATCGTCCGCAGAGGAAAATACGTATCCCAATTTGATGCCTGCTTAAGACAAGACAATACGCAAATTACATACATGTTAAGATATACGCATAAAGCAAACATGCTTCGTTCTATAAAATAACAACACAAGGAAAAAGTAAACAAAAAATCTTCTGCCTTCAGAATTTTTCACTTACAGGTATAGAAGCAAATTTGCATATGCATATACAAATCTGCTGTAGCGCTGCCGAAAATACGCATTTTGGGGCGTTTCAGCTTTAATGTACAGATGTAATGTTACAGCCGTCGCACCGTTGCACTACGAGTTACATGATCTTAAGACTCAGCAAATGCGAAAGCGGTTGATAGTGAGCAAAAGCTTGCTGCATTTTGCAACAAAATGTTTAACTTTAGTATGTTAATTTCGACAGTTCGAAGTACATTGTATTTTAGCCAATTAGCACTGCGATATTTGGGCATGGCTTTTGCATTGTTTTAGGAGTAATAAAGTTTCAACAAGAAATTAACGCACTCGAAAAAGAAGTTCCTGAAATCAAGCGACTGAATGAAGAACTTCGGTCGATTCTCATACCTCCATTGCCAACTGCTGTATCACTAAGATGAGCAATCTGAACATAAATTCACTGCGGTATAAAATCATTCCTGCACGCTGCTCCGTTTGTAAAGCAGTAAGCTTTCAATCATGCAGTCTGTTCTTTTCGTGTGGTGTGCATCGAGCAGTCTTGACCTACTGATTGGATTACGATTTCTAAAAACTGGATATACTGAGTCATTTGTTTGTTAAAATACTGTTAATAATTTAAGCATGGATTAAAGTTGTGTGATTATTATAACTTGGCTTTCGAAAACGTACACATGCGAATGCAACCCTTCCCTGTGTTGAAGCTGAAACGTAATACTTGAAGGCTTTTTTATTTGCCATATATTTATATTCGTAGCAGTGAAATGCAAACCTTTCCTCCTTGATGCAGAAACGTAACTTGATGTTTTTTTATTTGCCATGTATTTTTATTGAGCGAAGCGAAACTCCAGCGAAGCTCGGAGTTTCGCGAAGCGTTTTATGTTTTGTACTCGGGGGTCGAAAGGTGGATGTCCGTCCGTCCGTCTGTCCGTCCGAAAAGAATCTCAGGAACGACTGAACCGATTTTGATGAACTTTTTTGTTTGAAAGCCAATTATCCTGGGGTGTTAACCTCGCATTAGGGTGATAGAATTTTAAGCCGTTTATTAGCTACAGACTAATTTGCATAATTAATTAAGCCTAAATTAGGACTTTCCACAATGTTTCACTAATTATTACAGTTAGAAGCAATCTAATTTTAGCATTAAAGAGTTTTTGGGTGCGAGGAATCTGAGTAGACTGTTCACAAATTTCCAAAACCGATAATTGAGCAGTTAGCTAATAGTAATTTGCATATTAGCAAAGTTTATAAGCCTAAATTAGAATTTTTTACAATATTTAACTAATTATTAAGGTTAAAAGCAATATAATTTCAGCACTAAATGGTTTTTAGGTGCGAGGAATTTGAATAAATAGTTTACAAACATCCAAAACCGATAATTGAATGGTTAGCTAATAGCTAATTTGCATATTAGCTTAATTGACAAGACAAAACTAGGACTTTTTAAATTATTTCAATAATTATTAGGGTTTACTGAAGGTTTTTGGGTGCGAGGAATCTGAATAAATTGTTTACAAATCTCCAAAACCGATAATTGAATAGTTAGCTAATAGCTAATTTGCATATTAGCTTAATTGACAAGACAAAATTAGGACTTTTTAAATTATTCCAAAAATTATTAGGGTGGCTGAAGGGTTTTTGAGTGCGAGCAATCTGAGGAAATTGCTTACAAACCTCCAAAACCGATAAATTAACAGTTAGCTAATAAATAATTTGCATATTACCTTAATTGCTTACGTGTGTTCGAGCTTCGCTCAATAAATGTAGTCCCACTACGACTGGTCCGCAGCAGTGTTTGTCGTGTATTGACAGACAACTCTATACTGTATTTGAATGCATGATAAAATGTGCAGAGTTGTATTAAGTACAGTTTATGGTAAAGTTCTCTCCATGTCAGGGTATTCTGGTTATTCCGAGTATACATGGACTAAACTGATTTATTACAAAATGTACTATCCAACGTTTTGCTTCCCAAATTAAGATTTTGCACTGTAATTAAACGTAAAATTGATTCTCACTCTCTTCGCTGGTGAGGTGTCGTTCAGCTAGTACTTACGTGGCGAAAGGGTTGAATAAACCAACGTCACTTATATGACACGTACGTATATATACATGTTTCAATATATTTTATACATACACACATACGTAAGATATCGGGTATTTTGGAGAACAGCAGTTTGTTATTTTGTGGTTTTGCTGTTAACTGTGTGGTGTGAAACTTTTTAGATTTTGTGCATGTTTTGAATTTTCGATCTCCAATTATTGGAGATTCATGGCGTAAAGTCTATTCTGAGTTAATCTTAATTTTATCTTCTTGAATGCTTTTGAAATTTAGTTACATGCTATCAGTATTTCGTTGTTTATTTTGTACCACAGTGTATAGTTTTTGCTTATAATGTTTTATTGTTTGCAATAAATTGTCTTTTTAGTTTAGTTAACAGAGTGACATATTTCATATATTTCAATATACTGTTTTACACAGCGATCAGTGTTAACGTTTTTGTTGATGTCGTGCCCAAAAATGGAGCATGTAGGGTTAGAATTAAGTGGAACATTGGAAAAAATGACAGTAGTGGGCCTAAACTTAGGCAAGAACATACCAATTTTAACCCATGTAAAGGTAAGTGGACGGACGTTTTTGTGACGGATTGCATAAGCTTTAAATTAATTTTTACTTAGGCGTAGGCATAAGCTCATTGTTAGGTTTAGGAATATGCTTATAGATACTACTGTTACGGTCCTGTTCTATATATACTGTAGTCACCAGGGTGCAACCGGAGGTGAAAAATACCGGAGCCGGAGGTCAACGAAACTTGCCGGAGCCAGAGCGGAGGCGAAGTAAGGTAGTAAAAATTACGGTTAATTAGTTAATTTTAGCCAATATCTGCAATATCTTGTTAAGTTGTTTGATTTTACGCTAATTTTAGAAGCAATTTAGGAAATTCTTTCCTTAAAATTGTTTCAAAAGTCAAACGAAACTCGCTAAAGAGATAAATTTTGCAAAATTCACCAAAATTGCCGAAACCTCCGCCAAAAATTATACAGGAGCCGGGGGCTGACCTCAGGTTGTACCCTGGTGGTGACCCGAATGAGAGGGGGACTCATATTTATTTGGCGTCTCCAGAGGGTACACCTTTATTTGGTTACGGATTATTTATTTTTAACTCTCCCTTCGCCAGTTTTCGTTACTGATATAAGTAATTAATATCCGGCAGGGTGCTACCGGACGTGAAAAATACCGGAGCCGGAGGTCAACTAAACTTGCCGGAGCTGGAGCCAGCGGTGAGCGAAATTAAGCAGTAAAAATGATGGTTAATTCGTTAATTTTAGCCAATATCTGCAATATGTTTATAAGCTGTTTGGTTTTATACGCTAATTTTCTCTGAAATTTTAAAATTCTTTCTTGAAAATTGTGATAAAAGTAAAACAAAACGCGCTAAACAGATAAATTTTGCAAAATTATGCAAAATTTTACTACCAAACTTGCCGGAACCTCCGGCAAAAATTCTACCGTAGCCGGAGGCCGATTTTGAGCCGGAGCCGGAGGCAGACCTTCGGTTGTACCCTGATATCCGGTATTGCAACTTTTGAAAAGGTTTCTGAATGGCAATGGTCATCGAGGAAACCCCCAGCCCAGGACCAAAGGCAGAACACACCCCCCACCCCACCCCCGCCCCCAAACACCTTTCCCCTATAAAAAAAAAAAAAATAGCATAATTGCAGGTGTAACCGGACATTCGGTTCCGTTAGAAATCCGTTTCCGTTATAGAAATAACGGAAATTATGTTATTTTTACGTTCAAAATTATTAATAAATCACGTATATATCTCGCAATTTTTGTTACAGATATGCTGCAATTGTTTGAAATGAAATAAGAATTAGGAAATTCATCCAAAATTTTCAAGATTTCGACGCATCCGCCATTTTTTCTTTGAAATTTTTGAAATACTGGTGAATTTATCACGCCTTGATTATGTTGGCGAAAAACGAAAACATTTTTGAAACATATTTCGATATCCGTTGCATGTTTCCGTTTTTACTATCCGATTACACCCTACATAACAACACTATAATAGAATTTAGCATACAATCTTACTGGCTTTTACGTCTTCTTATTTTGGTGCTGCTGATGAACTTGTTTACTACACCGCCCACTATACCGAACAAATACTCAAAAATACCAAATAAAAAGACCATCTGCGCTTCATTGAACACTTTTATTTGGCACCAGAAGCACTGTAGAATGTAAAATGATGCTATTTATGTTTATTCATCTAATGATAAAGCATATTAAAGAGTTGAGAGTGTTTCCAACTGTTGTTAATTGAGCTGAAGGACGCATCAAACTACCGAAACGCTCAAAAAAAGTTTTGCGCGTCGAACTAAAAAACTCGAAAAAAACTTTTATCGAACTGATCCGAAAAAAAACTTAAAAAAAATTTACGAAACGAAGCCAAAGGTTATCTCGAAAAAATTTTACGGAGCCGAAACAAAAAAACTCGTCGAAAGTTATACCGAGCGGAACCATACCGAATCGAAACTCAAAGAAACGCTCAGAAAAGTTTACCGAAGTGAACAAAAACGCTCTGGAAGAAATTTACCAAACTGAATACAAAAATACTCAAAAAAGTTCTATCGAACCGAACCTAAGAACAACCTATAGTTAAATTTCTTTAAAAGCGAAAGCAAAATTATTTTCCATATAAAATTTTCGTTTAGCCTAGTGAATATTTGTATGTTTCAATTGTACTGGTTGAAAAACACGTTGCTTTTAAGATATAGGTGGTGATATATTTTTGACGACGCGCGCCGTCGATCGTCAATATAAGGTTTTATACGTCGTTAATTACGTGAGATACCATAGTGATAGCCGGTTAGCACCACCCCTTTCTTAACAGGATAGTCCCGGAGGTTTGCCTGCGGCACCGGCAGAAAGTCGACATCCGACTCCGGTGTGGGATTTTGGAATTTCGAGATATGGTCGATTGTGGGATCTTGGGATTTCGGATGTGGTCCAAGGTGAAATATGGAATTTCGGGACATGGTCAACAGTGTGATTTTGAGATATGGCCGTAGGGGTGGGATTTTGGGATATGGCGGAAGGGGTGGATTTTCGGATTTCGGAATATGGCCAATGGTGGGATGCTCTTAAAGCCTAAACCTAAAACCTAACCTAAAGCCCAAGTTAAGCCTAAGATTTAGCCCAACGGTCATTTAGAATCTAATCTATGTTTAAACCACAAACTATTGATATAGCCTCAGCCTAAGCCTAAGATTTACTCCAAGGGTCATTTAAGATCTAATCTTGGTTTAAAGTAAAGCGTGCTGCTAAAGCCTAAGCCTAAATGTAAGCCCAAACCTAAGCCTATAAAATTTAGCCCAACGGTCATTTACGATTTAATGAAGGTTTAAACCAAACCCTATTCCTAAAGCCTCAGCCTAAAGCCTAAACCAAAGCTTAAGCCTAACTCGTACCTTAAGTTAAATCCATAGTCTCAGGCGATGACGCCTCTAAAGTCTATATCTAAGCTTACGCTAGATCCTACGCCAAAACGCCTAATTCTAAACATAAAGCCTATGACGGAACCCTGCCTAATCCTAAACATAATCTTGAACCAAAGTATTGCCTAATCCTAACTCGAAAGCGCAATGAATTGTTTGCGATGAATTCTATTGAAATAACAAAATCTCGAAATCCCACCACAAACAAAAGTTATCCATTTTTAGATGAGACTGTTGGATTTTGGGACGCCAGCAGATAAATTTAGTAAAATTATACTACCGAAATTGCTAGAACCTTCAGTAAAAATTCTACCAGAGCCGGAGGCAGACCTCCGGTTGTAGCCTGGAATAGGCGAAATTTAAAATTTCGAGACATCGTCTATTTTTTCTTTAAATTTTTTGAAAAACCAGTGAATATATGCATGCCTCAATCCTGTTGGCAGGAAACATTTGTGAAACCTTTTTACTTACTTCAACATCCGTTTCGATTACTTTGATCACTATCCGTTTCCGTTTTTTACTATCCGTTTATATACATATTGCTTATTGGTTACGCTGTTCACCTGGCCATCGGTTTTTTGGTAAAAATGCTTGTTGAAGATTTACATCAATTTAAAAATAGATGTTTTCATAGTCCTAGTGCCTGAGAGTTCTCAAAACAGAACCATAAATAGTTTTTAGCGTTTTTTAAATTGCACAAACAAGCATTGTTTATATAGCGTAAATTTCTTCCACCTAAAGACAGAATTGCTGATTTCCGACTGTTACGTGTCATTAAACATAATATATTATTTCGAGAGGAACATAGCAAACTATATTCTTTATTTTTCGAACGTTTATCAGTTCATATCAAATTTAAACCTTTTATCACATGAATATTTTCTATTTCCCGTGAGACCAACTTTTATGCTAGGATTCGAACTCCAGTGCCTGCAGTGGGAGGCGTTTACCATCACCACTCAGCTTTAGAAGATTATCGTATTTGCTGATTTCCGGCTGTTACGTGTCACTAAACATAATATATTATTTCGAGAGGAACATAGCAAACTACATTCTTTATTTTTCGAACGTTTATCAGCTCATATCAAATATAACCCTTTATCACATGAATATTTTCTATTTCCCGTGAGACCTACTTTTATGCTAGGATTCGAACTCCAGTGGCTGGAGCGGGAGGCGTTTACCATCACCACTCAGCTATAAGAGCTTGATGCTCGAGCCCGAGGGGGCTCTCTGTAAGCCCACGTGACGACAGGATTCTATATTTGAAAAGAGCCCAACAGATCCCCGATATAACAACTACATTATATTTAGACACTAATAATAACGCAAACACTGTTTGCTTTACCGCTCAGATCAAATACTTTTATTCAGAGCCAAACGACACTTCGTTTCTTAGCGAATTTAGGCATGCTTTCCAAAAATTGATCATTTATAGCATTTAATGAATTTGCTTTTCAACTTCGACGACTGGGATGTTTTTCTTCCATTGAAACAAATTACCAAAATAACCGGCTAGTTATATTTATTTTGCGACGCTCCTGTTAGCGCTTCCTACACAAACTGCATACACCTTCACTTGAATAAGATATATTCGCTATCCATTCAGTTAATAATAGTGTTTTGTACAAATTAGTGACATATGAAATTATTACACATTATTTTTCTGTTTCTTCGGTTTAGTCTTCGGTTTCTTTGCCTTAAAATTAATACAAACAGTGAAGGAGTCATAGGTAAACTTCACTGTGGATCCTGTTTTAACTAGCATAAAACAGAGAGACGACTCTTTAGTTTAGAGGATCATGATTCTGAAAAATTTGTAAACGTGGAATACCAAAAATGTTCTCCAATGATTATTAACCATTTGCACATCGATCCTCTACGCGGAAATATTTTAAAACAAACCCGGTCCCAATAACTTTTGTAGCCAAGAAAGTTACACTAAATGATTTCGCCCTCATATTAACGTTCAATCTTGACTAGAAATTAATTTCATTGTAGAGTATTTATTCGAAATTGCTATTTAAACATCATGAACTAGCTGCGCACAAAAATACAATATGCAATTTCCAAACAATATTACTCAATATTACTCAAGTGTCATAGCAAATAATAGCAACTTCTGATGATCCAAAAACGCACGCACAGAACCTTATGCACATAGCATTACCTGCCGCATTTTTGCAGATGAACTAACGTTCTTACCTGCGGAACATAATCATTATCATCATCATCATCATCATTATCTCCACCATCAGAACCATCAGCTTGTTCTGAACGAATTACTTCTAACCCTTCTTCATCAATATAAACTGAGAGCGCAGGCAAAACTCCGCCATGACCTTTTCGTTTACGACCAACAGCCGTTTCTGACCCAGGCACAAAATACGGTAAGCGCGTCGCAGTTTTGTTGAATGCTCTTGTGAACGCTGATTTCGTCTTAAAAACAACGAGGGTTACTAACCAACCTGGTATTGCTATAAGGTAAGAACCGAATCATTCCTGACTGCCAAGAAATGAAAGCAGTACACGGCTTCTCCACTAGAAGCACACCTATAACACCTATAATCCATGTTGCGACGTTCATCCTTGCTTGGAAGAGGGTAATGTTTTAAATTATTTGTCGAAAAATGGAGATAGATTGCTTGTATATTCTTTCCGAATTAGAATCAGCAACTACATGTAGCAGTATGACAACACATAAACTGTTAATGTTAACGCATATGATACAATTCTACGCCATTATCTAAAAACACTGAAACGAAAATATTAAACACTGGAAACTACAATTTTCCTAGCGTTGCCTACCTTCGAAGCAATTTTCGACCAACTGCCTGCTGTATCTTTCCATTCTGAAACTTCCATTACTGCATCAACGTCTTCCCTTGTAAGATCGTACTTTGTGCATACAGCCACTGCAGCGTCAACATCATCGACGACAAGTGATTGTATGATTATACGTCTCAATAACGGTAAATAATCCATATTAAGGCTGTTGAAGTTTGACGAAGCACTAAACCATTTCAATAAGTTAATGAGTAATTAAATCGTTACTAACAACCACATATTATGAAAAAAGGTACGCCGCTGACTATATGGGTTTCGGTATTTCTAAAGAAAAAACAGACTATAACTGACAAATTTCGACAACACAAAACATTGTATTAGGGATGTATTGAATAATCAGCATCGGTAATATCGACAGTTTCTGTGAGTATCAGCATCACCATCGCAAAAAATGCCGATCCTTTGTCGAATTTTGCACTTAGTAGTGAGTTGGAATCTACAAATTTCACTTGTTGGTTTATATCAATGCATCTGATCAGGAAACTGTTGTTTCATGAGTTTGTGTTTTAAAAATATTTGAAATGAACCTTTCTCATAATGTTACAACCGTTGTGGTTGTTGCAATTTATGTTTCCGGTAATAATCCTATTCTGTTCAGCATCAACATCGGTAGCGGATCTGCAAAATTTGAAAATATTATTCGGCATCGGTATCGGCTTAAAATTTGGTATCGACAGAACCACCCGCATAACAAATCAAAGAGAAATACAGGAACATAATAAAAACCATTCGCATTTTGAACAACATATCCAGCGGTATGTAACATATATCCTTAGCAATGGATTTTTAGACAAACAGACTGCAAATGGAAACAATGTGAAAATTTTGGATGACCATCGTTTGCTACTTTAATACTAAAATATCACCAACACTAATGTTAGGTGCTACATACGTTTGAGAATACAGGCATTTGTGTCAATAATTATAAAATGTAAAGTTTCTGCATAATGCTTTATGAAATAAGATACTTGTAAAAACAACAAAGAGGCAACTTCATTTCTAGCAGCGTTCAGCCCTATTCTGAACCTGACTCAATTTTACACAGACTATCACTTACACTACGCTCATATGAATCTGGAGTTGTTGTAATAAACGAATATTCTTTGTAGTTTTCGAATTTTTGCCCAACCAACTAGGAAAACTGATCATGCCACTCAGATATCCTTTACACAGTTCCGCAGGTTGAACCACTGAGAAAAACGCCTAGAAATAACACAATGGTGGTGTTGAACCGATACTGAAAAATAAAGATGCCGATATTTGCGTTGTACACCATATCACAGAACATCGAAATTGGAAATAATAATTATCCACGACTCATTTGAATATTACTTTTGTGCTCTGATATCATTGACTCTTTAAATTCAGCAGTAAGCAGCTGCATTCCATTATTCCATTTATCTACAACAACTGCATGTTTGTTTTTCAAGTGTCAAAGATATCGCACATATGTTAGCAAATTTGAGTTTTCTGAAGTCTTTTAAAGCCAAACAATTCAGTTAAGCCTTCATGCCTGATGCACTAAAAACATTTGGCAAGTAGAAAAAACGGTGAACAAGTTATCCACTGTTTCAAGCAAGATTTTTCATGATAGTCACTTTTGAATAAAAATATACTCTCCCGCTCAACTCAATATTTGCATAGCACCGTTATAGCAGTATACACTTTTCCAATTGGGTTGAAAATATGAGATTAAAATTATAAGTATCGGTATGTTCGCAAAAATACAGAAACCGACACCCTGATTATACCGATATATCGGTTCAACACTAGTTAAAAGTAATAATAGAAGAAATAATATTAACCACAACCTTAAATTCTAACGCTTTTGATTCGACATTAACACAAAAAATGAGATTTTAACCGTCAACAGAAAGAACATGCATTCAAAATAACGCATGTGAACTACGCAACTGCGAACTCAAAAGTATACCTGATGCGGTAACAGGCTCCACGAACCGTTAGTCCTAATCAATTTTGCACATATATCACCGGTGGCGATATGTTCCGCAGCTTTTGCCACCGGTTCCAACTTTGCTGCTTGACTGCTTGAAACATAACAATTAAGAACGCCGTTTACTTTAAGGTAAGATATTTTCAATACTTCGAAATATAATAACTGCCTTTTGTTTACTTTAACCGACAACACAGATTTCGCTTTTGTTATTGTACAATTCGGAAATCGAATGTTAAGCCGCAGTACGTCAACAGAACGAATTCTGTAAAACGTTTTTGGTACACCTTGCGCAAAATAAATCTATTTGTTTATCTAAATATAAGATCACTGCTTTATAACACTTACGCTGGCGGCTTTTTTGCGCTCGCAAGAAGATAATTTTCTTGGCAGAAAAGTGGCATAAGTGTGTAATCACAGAAAAAGAAGTGTTCCGCTTTCTCATTGAGCGACATCTTTGATGTTTCTTCGTTATCCGAAAACATTAGTCGGACAGCTTCAAACGGACTCTGAAATGCAAAAGGTTGCACTAAACAGTAAAACATAACAAATGTTCGACAAACCTAAATTAGAGTTTTAATAAAATTAGTTCTGTTCCGATTATTCAAAATAGTTCAATTCGGCATGATTTTAAACAAGTACAAGAAAAAACACCAACAATCCATAAACAACTGAAACTATAAGTTAGTGTCTTAAACACACACCATCGTTACATCTTTTTTCATCATATTCGATTTTACATCAGCAAATACTGGCGGTCCACTTTGCGCCGCTAACATACTCAGCCTATGTAGTATCTATAAAATACAAACTGCAGTATTTTATAGAAAGTGAAAGAGAGAACAAGGACAGACACAACATTCACGGTGATAATAATCATACAGGGCTGTAGGTTGCTTATTTTCTGTTAGTCAAATCTGAAACTTTCAAATGGATTCTCAAATGGGTTTATCAGGATACAAATTAGAAAGCTTCAGTTTAAGCCAGTAAACGTATTGCAAATACTAAAAATATCACACAAATTAACGTTTTTACATATACCACATAAATCGATGCTCTTCAATTACTTCATTACCAGGCAGAACTCTGACAAAAATGCACCTGTCTAACGTCATGACGAGCGCTTTCGATGATTTCATCTAACACAGACGGAGGTATCTTTAGACCTTCTTTAAACGCAACAGACATCATAGCTCCCTGTAAACATAAGATAATGTTAATAGTGCCAAGAACAATGAATTTCTAAATCTACTATCAATTACTCGTGCTTAAGGGATGACTAAATTTTGTCTGAAAGAACAAAGAATAGAACCAAGTGACTAGGAAATTTGCAAGCAAAAAGGATGGCTTTGTATATGGGAAATATTTCGAAAAGAACAATCAAAAACAATATAAAAACAAAAGCGTCATAAACTAAAACAATAAATATTTCATGATTCTACTGTAACTCTGACCCTAATCTGTTGAATTGTTGGTCGGCTGCAGCGCAAATCAAAACAATAGTTTGCTAGACTACGAATTTTCTGACTATTTCGATCGTTACAAATGCACACAATCGGAATTTTTGACCGTTTAACGAAGGATATGACTTCCTGAAATAGAAATAACATTATTTATTAGTAATATGATTGCGCAGCTACTATGATGTGCTTATAAAGTTGAGTTAAACTTGGATTTTCGTTATCCTAAAATATAAATGAACACATATTAAATCGCCCTTGTTCATTTTCACATATAATTCGGACAAAATTTCACATATAATTCTGACAAAATATTACAACTGTCGGTTACCTGCATTCCACCACGATCTTGATTTCCACTCATCCCGTCGATTTCGTCCATTACCAAAATATGGTCGATCTGTCCACATCCTTTAGCAGTTTCGTGTCCTGCAACCAGAATATAAATTTAAAACCCTTGTGAAACAACCCAAACGGATATTAAACAAGCTTGCTGTACTTGCATTTAAAAGCAAGTCAAACAAAAGTCGTTTTGCACTGAACTAAAATAAAAATTCAAGCAAATAACAGTTTGGTTTGATTCAATGAACATACACTTTTGGGCTAATCAAAAACATTGAACCCTGTGTACAATATTCAGAAGCTAATGCTATATACGATTACCATAAGGTTCCTGCAAAAAATCATGATTTGGTTACCGTTCCGATATCCAGTAAACTAATGTATGCTCGCACCAGGCCACAAACCTATAAGGCAGGAATTACCTAATTGTTTAGCTACTATCATTCTTTCGTTCGAAATATAGTTTTATATTATAACGGTGGCCAAAATAAGTTATATAGTGTTTGACCACCAAATTATTAATACTGAAGAAACTGTAACGAAAACGAACCTTCAAAATACATGTCCATAGTGCGTGAATTGATCAGTTCCGTCACCGACTGTTCCAGGGTCTTTTTATTTCGAGTATCCGACGCATTAAATTCAATAATATCCAGTTTCAGTTCCTACAAATACGAAATCTAGGTTCAGATCCCCATCTACAGATATTTTGTTCCAAAAGTTGCATATAAATTTTCAAACTGAATAATAACTCAATTTCAAAACTGACACTCGTACAGTAGAGTCAGATACAATACATAACGTACTCCAACAGTGTCCCTACAGTTTTGGTCATAACTTTTGTACTTTGATGTTGAGTTGATGTGAAATATTAATTCATATTATGTTGTTTCAGAATTTATGAATAATGGTTACAATTTACAACAATGCTAAACATTCACCTTACACACAAGAGAAACAGTGGTTGATTTCCCAATCCCAGGAGGACCAGATAATAAAGCGGCTTTAAACGTTGACCCATCATCACTCTTTGCAAAAGCTTTGCCTTAAAGTAAAACAAAACGTTTGGGAATACTGTTGTATTCAGATTCGAAACCACGTCTCAACAATCCTCTCAGGAGCCCGTCACCGAGACGCAGTATGATCATATGAGGCTTCATATAATCGGCACAGGCTTTTATGGTTCACCGCGGCCACGTACCATCTACTGCTACCTTGCTCAAAATATAAACTATATCCAATGCTTAATATCGTCAAAATTTTTTGCACTCTGCTACAGACTGCATGCTTTTAAGGCATCTGAAGGTTTTGAAGTGACCACGAGTGTCTAAACAACCGTTAGGTCAACTTAGAGGGCATGAGGGGCTAACCTCGGCACTGGTTATTTTTTCTTATATATTCTGCTTGCACAGATTATAGTGTTAAGCGAGCTTCCTGTGGTGATTCGCACACAATGTGTCACTGTGCTGCGATTACATGTAATAAATTTTACAATACAGTATATTAATGTTATACTTTTCAATGAAAGCTATTATGGCAAACTAGAAAAGCGCCGTCGAAGTCAAATATGTAATCTGCTGCAACACAACATGCGGTTGCACTCTAATAATCACTACCGTACTTAAAATTCCTAGTTTTCTGCATATTTTAAAATGCAAATTTCGCTGTTGCAATTGCATTCAATTAAAAACAATTATATACCTGTGATCCCTTTCTTCTCGCATCCCAAGTGCCATTTATGCCAATTACGAAGCCAGTTCATCAATTTGTTCATGGTACTTCGATCGCCTTGTTGCCCAATAATTTGCTTGATACTTCTAGGACGATACTTGTCTACCCAGAGTGAACTGGTTGCAGTTTTTCCAGACTGCGACGACGAGCTGCTAGATTGACTTGTTTTTAAATCAGTTTCAATTAGAATTTCTTTTGAAGCCGAAGAAATCTCAGAATGCTAAAACAAAAAACTTATCGGCCCACACGATGTGTTTCAAGTGCCGCAGTAATAATCTATAAAAGCAACCAGCAAATAATGAACAAATTTATCGAAAATATACAGTTTTGAGTTAAAACTTAAAGAACTTCTAAATTTGACAACAATACTAAATCTTTAATCAGTTTTCTGCATTTAAAAACATTTGAGAAAGTGTACAACCTTTACAAAAACCAATTCATTTAAGTTACCGAAGGCTCTGTTTCATTCTGTACTTTTGAAGTGTCTTTCACTGGTCGAGCAGGGCTTTCAGTCTACAAACGTAGAAAGCTATTCGTTGATAAGCAATGTGCAGTTAATACATTGCGCCATTTTATGACTTTATATTAAGCATTATTGTGCACCAGAGGTTAATGGAATACATTCACCTTATCTACATACCACGAAGTTTAACCAAATGATAGCGACCAGTCCTGTTGTATTCTCTAACAAGAGTTGAAACCCGAGTGAGCCGTAGAAACTTTCAAAATATAACAAAAGTAAGCACTTACTTTACGCTTTTTGACAGGATCCGTAGACTTTGATGGAGATGACTTAAGCTTGACCGTAGATTTCTAAAATATACAATAAATTTGAGATGCCCCGGTACCTGGCACAGCTGAATCGCACAGAAAACAAACCTATTATATCACGCTCGG